>CM043019.1:119790004-119973666 GCA_023690525.1 Holotrichia oblita
TCACAGCGTCTTTTTTAATCAACTACTGGTCACTGTCAGTTTGAGTGATCAACGCATTGTCAAAAACACCGTTTATTATAATAAACAAGGTTGTATAAGTTTAATTTCGATTTATTTTAATATTAATAGAAAATATGAATTTTGAATATTTAACGGATATGCTTGAAGTTTATTTTGAATGTGGGAAAAGACCATGTGACGCTATTAGAATTTATCAGGAACGTTCCCCTGATAGAAATCACCATATCACAAGAAATTTGCACAACTGGAAGCCAATTTGAGGATGTACGGATCTTTTAAAAAGCCAAAAAAAGACGTACGAACTACAGATGAAAATTTAGATCTAAACGTTTTATTGATGGTTGCGGAAAATCCTAAGACGTCCGTTAGAGAGATTGCTAACAACATTGGATCATCCAGTACAACAGTACATTCTATTTTGAAAAAACCATAAATTAAAACTGTACAAACCTCAACGGATCCATCATTTGCTGGAAGACGATTATCCACGAAGAATGCTATTTTGTAATTTTTGTTTAAATAAATTACGAGAGATCCCACTATTTTATTCTAAAATTCTCTGGTCGGATGAGTGTACCTTCTCGAATAATGCCATATTTAATAGAAACAATCATAGGTATTGGAGCAATGACAATCCTGGATTTCTTATTGAAAATAATATCCAGAGAAGGTTCTGTTTAAATGTTTGGTGTGGAATTTTTAGATTCTAGATTAATTGCCCCATATTTTATTGACTGTATCTAAATCAAGAAAGATATCATACATTACTCGAAGAAAATAGTGGACAATCTAGAAGAATTGCCCATTGTTCAATCGCACAAATGTACTTCCAACAAGATGGAGCTGCTGGAGCAGTATTTATAGGAAAGTGTTTTGGATTTTTCATTTGATTATTTTGTCTGATCTAAACAACAAAAGTGTTTATTTTATTGTCTGTATTTTTCATAATTATGAATAAAAAAGACGTTGTGATTGTTTAATTGCGTACTCCAATTCATGACCTACTGTTAGTTTTGCCATATAAAAATTTGCAAAAACTTGTCTTTTTCTTGCATTATTCCTTATTTAAGTATATGTTTTCATGACATTATTCGAATCGTTAGAAAATGTTCTTTTATAAAAATCAAAAAAATATATATAGTGCTATTTGAAAAACAAAAGTTGAATTACGTTTCTCGTGAATTATATCTGATAAACAGATAATTTGCATTGCTGTTTGTAGTCTTTGCGAAACCCTACAGTTTCATATTTAGATCATTAAAATCGGATGATAAATAAAGATATTACAGCCTTTGGAAATTTTTGTGGAACACCCGGTATATGGCTTTGAGTATCTATAATAATAGTGTCCCGGAAAATATTGATATAAAAATAAGAGATATACCAATAAAAAGAGTAGAAGAATGCAAATATCTGGAGGAGGGGGGAGGTGGTGCTTGACTTCAAACTGAGATGGGAAAAACACATTGAAAATGTAATAAAAAAAAACAAAATACTTAGCTAATCTTTCTCAGGTCATGAATGGAAGAACTTTAATAACTGTTTAGTACGCATTATTTCAGTTATGCTACCTACGGTATACTGGCTTGGTGTGGTGCATATAATAATATCCTGTTTATATTGCAAAGACTACAAAATAAAATTTTGAAAATCATCAACAGACAGAAAGAGGAAGAAATCATCAAAATGCCCTTAAATATTAGACAAGCATTCAATCTGGAGTCGATCAAGCACCACTATGACTTTCTGAGGGGACTCTGTGCATTGTAAAAGTAATACTAGAAATAAATCTCTGATACTGCCAAAAATCACTTTGGATATTGGGCGAAAAACATGTCGTTTCTATGTGGCAATCTGCGTATACAGATCATTTAGAGGGACTAAGTTGAGCTAGAAAAGAGATAGATCTAGAGTGGGGCGGTTGTAAAACATATCGGAATTAACGCATTGGCAACCGCCCACCTTAGATCTATCTCTTTTTTAGCTCACCTTAATCGCTCTAAATGATCAAATAACTCTTTACCAAATGAATGAAAAGACTTAGTTTTTAACAGGGTTACAATCCATAATAAATTGAAAGATTGTGTTAGATTGATTTATTACCGCAGATTTCTATTATTATCTTTTCATTTTAATTTTTGGTTTTCACAGATGTATCTTGCTGTTGATATTTATCTTTTTCTTTCGATTATATATACATATTATACACTGTGTCCAAGATAAGAATGAACTGCATGGGGATCTCGGGAACGGTAAGAGATACAAAGTTGCTTAAATTAGCGAAAAGTTGCACATTTTAGTGACCTTTTATATGGCGTTTATTTAATTCAATTAGGAAAACGTGTTTTTTTTTCAATATTCGTTTTTGTTGTTTTATTTTACAGGTGCCTAGGCAATGTACTTTAGAACATTTCCAAAGGGAAGACAACCAGGTGTATCCATTTTTAGACATTTGTGTGTCAATTTAAAAGAATATGGTTCACTTAACAAGTCCCTGAAGTCTCGACAAAAACTTTCAAAGGAGGAAATTCAAAATAATGTTTTTAAGCAGTTATTGCAAACTCTGGAACATCAACTCGACAAATCCAAACTGGTTCCATCATTTTCGTTGAAACACTGAATTTGGTCCAATTAACCTACCTACATATGCTATCTGTTAATGCGTTATTATTACCAGGCATTCACAGAATTTTTATGGCACAGAATATAGCATGTTAGCATATCATATTTTCTTCATTGCTAAATCGCTCCCCCTCCATGTTTAAAAGTAAATTATATCGTATGAACAATTCGGTAAATCAGCGTGCAGCAAACAACAAACAACAATTAACAATAAATAACAGCGAACAACAAAAATAATAAAGAACACATAAAAACGTTTCTTTGGAAGAAGTAAAATGCAGGTTACAAGTGTAACCGTCAAAATCGTTGTAAAATAAATGGTTTTCCAGCGCCTACCCATAATACGCTAACGAACCTGTGCTACCTGTCATACTGCCATCAGATACAGGGTGTACTTTTTCTCTGTCCATGTAAAAAAGAAGTTGATGATGGTTTCTCAAAAACGAAACGTCGGACAAAAAAATATAAAAATACAGTCTTGTAGAGCTATAAAAGTGGCAATGAAGAACTTTTATTTATTTTTCGATAACTTGTAAAATAGTCAGAAAAAAATAAAAACGAATATTGAAAAAAAAAATGTTTTCCTAAATATCTCAAAAACGAAACAACTAAATTCAATTAAATAAACGCCATATAAAAGGTCACTAAAATGCGCAACTTTTCGCCAATTTAAGCAACTTTGTATCTCTTATCGTTCCCGAGATCCTCTTGTAGAGGATATATAATATATATATGTATATAGGATTTAACTACCATGTAATTTTATTTTCTGGTTTCAAAGAAATAAATATAAATAAATAAGTAGATTTGTCAATCAACACATATTTTCTTTAGGTTTCATTGTACCCCACGATCCTCTACCACATTAATGGCAAATTACACAACAAACTCACCGTTAATTCTTGTAAATACTGTACGTTCATCAAATCCGGATTATATGCTTGACATAAGAAGACGTCCAATTCATTCCGTCGCATGATTGGCCTCTCCAATGCCATGATATACCGTAAAACGCATGCTAACACAAACATTTGCTGAGGTACATATGCGGTATTTAAAATAAGGGGGAATCTGAATTTAGCACGACAACAGCGCCCTCATCCTACACCTCTTATCATCTAGGGAAGGTCCGAACCACAGCCTTTGTAAAGTAGGTACAGCCCACGGTAACGGCTCCGCTCGAACTTCTTCAGCGTGTTGATACGGATTTGAGCGACTGTAAACCCATTCTTTAACGATGATGTCTGGTGGTTGGGTGTTTTCAGGTAACTCTCCCGCTTCTATAAAAAAGCGATAATGCGATAAAAAAGATGATGTTACGCCAAACTAAATGAAAACTAACCCTTTTTCTTACTGTGAACATATCTATGATGGTGTAAATTGAATAAAACTGCGTAGACCCTCTGCCGAAGTAGTTGGTAAATTTCATGAATTGGAGGAATTCCCGGTTATTCTCGTCTTCCATCACGCAAGGTAAACGTACTTCTTTAGTGCTTAAAACGTGCAAGATCCAAGGCGCCATTAATCCTTTCTGATGCCTTAGTGAAGCTGTACGTAATACATCTACAGAAACTGTCGGCGTTATCACGTTTATACAAGCTACAAAATTAATTAAATTAAATTAATAGGTGTTATAATAAAGCAAAAGAAATTAAATATTGAGAAAAATATAAATGTCAGATATCAGATTGAGAATTTAAACAAGAGATAAGCTTAAATCCGCACCCAGATATCAATTAATATTCCCTCTCTGTATGACGCAAAAAATGCAAATTAAATCGCATTTCCAACGTGTAGAAAGGGATTAATTTTAGCATTAACTATCAATTTTATTACTTACTTGGTTGACTAACATTTTGGCGATTTGGTGATTGCGGAACACTGCTGGCATTAGAACTACTCGAACTAACTTGTAAATTGACCCTAGTACCGCTTGCGCTACCGCTTCCACTGCCGCTAGGTAAATTGGTCGAAATCGTAACGCTATTGTTCGAGACACAGGAACTACTTGAATGACCGTTGAATCGAGATGTGTCAGAAGACGGTGGAGATTCATCTGTTAGAGCAAACAATTTTATTTATTTTAGTGAAACAAGTATTGTGATTCTTCTTACCGTTATGTGGAGAGGTCTTTGCTGAGCTGTCATCGTTCAGGCTTGCGAAATCTGATGCTATAATTACGTTGGCTGTAGCTAATTTGTAGTTCTGTAAACTTTCTTGCTATAATTTAAAGAGATATTTTTAATTAAACTGTTTACTTTAACTAAGGTTATAAATGAAACAAATTGCTTAATTTGTAAATAAAAAGTGGTGTTAAAAGTATTTATACAACAATAGCACGGTAGTATCTGATTCAATTTCAAGAAAATAAAACGAGAAGGGATGCCCGATACTGAGATAAAGCCTGTGCACGTTGGTTGATGGAACGGACATCTATCTCACCTTTTCTATCTTTCCAAGACTATCGAAAAAAAAACGAATCGTTTTGTAAAATATGTAATGTTCACCGATGATAACCCTGTGTTATTAGTTCTTAATGGACACCCTGCATATAAAACTTCATATACAGAGCGGGCAATTTTTCTTCAAAAATGAGCAAGAAGACACCGTTACAGTCAATGGCAACCGTTACCGTGCCATGGACAAATTGAAGAGGATAACATGGACGATCGAATAATCAGCCGAAATTCTGATTAGCCGTCAGGGTGTTGTGATTTCAGTCCGTTGAACTATTTTTCATGGGGAACCGTTAAGGATAAATGTTACGCTGACCATCGACAAACGATTGAAGCCTTGAAACACGAACTCGAAGCTGCCATTTATCAAATTCAAGTCTAAACAATCGAAAAAGTACTTGATAATTGGATTGGTCGGATGGCGTAGTATAGAACCAGTCGTGGCAGTTATTTGAATAATGTTGTATTTCATTCATAAATGTAAAGGTTCAATCTTTCTAATAAAACCATACTTTTGAAAAAATACTCATTTCTTTTTTTTCATACCCGATTCAAATTCCAAACGTTAAATGCCCTTCCCGTGCGTTTTTCACACGACGTCTTGATACGAAAAGTATTAACGATAAGAGAAAAGTTATCTATTATTTCAGTATAAGAAGAATGGCGTTCACATTCAGAAATAAACCGGCAATGTATCTATGTACAATTAAGAAAAATTAACAGGAGTAACCAATTTAAATGTTTCTAAATTAAGAAAAACTAAAAAATCTTTGGTTACCAACGAAATTAACGTGCATCGATTATCGGGGAAAAAGAAAAAGCGGAAGTTAGAAAAATTTCGGAGTATTGACCTTAAATGCAGCAGAGGGTGGATTGACAGATTTAAAGGAACTGCCAGTTCCTGGATTAAAGACGTTTGGCTGGGTTTAAAAATGGGATATGAAGATATAGTACATAATACGTTATTTGAGACATATGATCTTCCGTGGTCATAATGGATTATAAAATATCCTGGTAATGAAGATGATGATAACCTTCCCCTTTCAACGTGGATAGATGGAGATAATCTATTCAACAATGAAGATTTGACTACGTTTACAAATATTGATAGCGAATTAATAACTACTCAAACTCCGCCTGATGGAGAACTTATGACAATTTTTTTTGAAGATTATTCAGAAGAAGTAATCCAAGATTTAGATATGAAAGAAATCGCATCGAAACTACTTACCATTGGGGAAGTATAAATGCTATGAATGTTTTATCGACGTACGTTACTTTTGCAGATGTACAAAATAACATAAAAGAGATGTTTAATCTGTTATAAAATAATATTAAAAAATATAAGCAATGCACAAAATCCATAAAACGTACAATCTTCATTTTTGAAAAAAATGCAAAAACACGTCAAACAGTTTATTTTATTCCGCGTCTTTTAACATAAGTCAAAAAAGGAAGCTAGGTTTTTTTTTACATTATTTGATAAAGCTTGTTTTTCTGCATTATAAAAAAATAATTTAAGTAGGGGTCCCATCAGGAAAAAAAAAACAAGAAAATTAATAAAAAACGAAATAAACTTAATTTTAGTAATAACTTTTAAATTAACTAAACAGTCTATTAAACCAAAACTATTTCTTACAGGAATTGTTTAAACTGTGTCGCGTTCACTATCTGACATAGGCCAAGACGATGGTAGACCTGATTTACAGAGTTTTCGATCATCTGCGGAGTCATACGAGTCATTTCATGTCTAATTCGTTCCATTAAGTCTTCTAAATTGTCTGGTCGGAAGATCCGACTTTTTAAATGTGCCAACAGAAAAAAAAAAATCAAGGGAGGGGGGAGAGGAGGGGGTTACATCAGGTGACCTAGGTAGCCACTCCATTGGTCTACGTCTTCCAATCCACCTTCCTTCAAACTGGTTATCCAGAAACCTTCGAACATTAAGACCATAATGTAGTGGTGCACCATCTTGTTGAAACCAAATCCTGGGATCCAAGTTTTCCCTATTATTTGGATCCGGAAATGCCGCAATTAGAACGGAAGCACCACTGCCATACGAAGATGTTCCAAACATCGCTCAGCTGTTAAATACCCACGAAAGAAATAAGGACCAATAAATCTTCCCCTGACGATTCCTACCCAAACATTGTATGTTTTGACTGAATCGTTTGAAAATACTACACTATTAAGCAAATTTGGATTTTCGTCACAATGCCTCATGAAGATTTCACAAAATTCCGAACGTCTGTCCGAATCATCTTCTGAGAGTTCGTGAACAAGTTGAACTTTGTATGGGTGCAGTTTTTCTTTTTTTTTTTAACTTTACTACAAACGACTAACATTTTGTTGTAAGGCAATTTCTGTTGTAGTTGCGTGAAGGTTGTCTTCTGATGACAAAAATATCTAACTTTGCATCGTCGCTTACTCCCGGTCTTCCAGATTTTGGAGCATCCCTTACGCTTCCCGTTTCATTAAATTTTGCTACAATTCTGCTTACTGTGCTTCTAGCAATTGGAGGTCTTTCCAAATGTGTTTCGTTAAATAAAGCACATGCTTCTTCATGACTTCGAAGTCTATCGCCGTAACCTACCATTATTAGAATTTCTATCCTTTCTCTTTTCCGTTAAACGAGTTATCATAATAAAATTGGTACGACGCTAACCAAGGGCGCCGCCAGCTTGTGACTAAGAGGAAGGGAGGGGGAGGGGAGACAATATTATGGAGAATAAAAAATATGAACGCCGAGAGCATGAAGCGTTACACTTTGGAAGTATTTGGCTCGACTGACACCGACAAGCAATTGTTTTATTAAAACAATTGAAAAAATTGATAAAAACAGATGTTCTTTCTAGGTAATTTTAAGTTTTAATTCTTTTAATATGTATTTAGTTTTTTTTTCCATAAATTCAAGATAGTTTATTTCGTTTTTTATTAATTTTCTTGTTTTTTTTTTCTTATGGGATCCCTACTTAAATAATTTTTTTTATAATGCAGAAAAACAAGCTTTATCAAATAAAGTAAAAAAACAACTATTTTAGCTTCCTATTTTAAAAAATATTGATGACGTCATAACTGACAAATTTAACCTTTTATTTTTTTGACTTATGTTAAAAGACGCGGAATAAAATAAACTGTTTGACGTGTTTTTGCATTTTTTTCAAAAATAAACACTACGTTTTATGAATTTTGTGCATATCATAACACTGTATATTCAATTAAAAATCATTATTTTTTGTATTTAATACTATAGCGGTATACTTTCTTAATACAACTATTTACTATATTTATTTAGTTCTTTGTAAAAAATTAAATTGTAGTGCATATTATCTTAAATATAAACTATGAAAAATTGTAAAAATCATTTATAGGGAACGAACTATTTTTTTTTCTTTTGCGTGTTCTCGTTATATCCAAGTTTGAGCAAGCTGCTTTCCCTGCAAACGTCAATTTTAACATTAAAATTAAAAAACGTAAATTCATCAAAACTCATCGCGGTTATTTTAGCATAGTGTCAATTTATCAATTTTTTCTAGTTACACTTATTCTAAAATGCATAAATATACACTGATATCAAATTGCATCTTATCAGATTTAATATAATGGAAAATTTTACATTATAGAAAATTTATCTAAAAAAAGATAAGAAAATTATAGAATTCTGAGTAGACATATCTACCTGATATTTATGCATAAATAAACAATGACGCAGAAGGTATAGGATTTCCTACGTTATCACCCGGTTATATTGTAAAAAGAAAACATCAAGCAATTAAAAGTGAAACTAGAAACATATTTCATTACTATATAGCAGATAGTAATTAATATTCAAATTTACTGGTTTACTATTTAATGTAACACGCCGGAGATGTAACAAATACTGTAAAGCAAACATCCAAATAAAAATTAAAAACAGAAAGTACATTACTTCTATTCAATTTATTACAAAACGCAATTTTTTAACTGCAGATAATTTTAATTATAACAAAGTTGTTCTTCACTTCTTCGCTCTTAAACTTAATAATTACTCTTTCCGAAATGGTTTTCCGCAACATTTTCGATCGTAATAAGAAGAATAACATGGTTTCTCGCCTTAAAGGTTTTCAAGGTGCTGCAATCTATTCGGTCACAAACTCATTAATAAAATCAATATTAAAGATCAATAAATACAGCTAAATAAGACAATGAAAAATTATTTAAGCAATACAAAACGTATTTTTGACGTCATTAATAAATCAATATAAAATATTATGATAATTAATATCAAAAGTGAACTTAATGTTCACATAAATTTACAAATCAGAAATATTATTATAAAATACGTATTATATATTAAAGTTCATATAAATTTAAGAAACTGACAATATGTTTTATGTGATTTTAAACGTAATTTTTACTTGCATATTAGATTGATTTGCGGAATAGCACGCACCGTAATAAACGCGTTAGTAGCGATTAGTAATATCAGCGATAAATAAATGTTTTGACGAGGATTAATTATTTAATTCATCAAAATTTAATTATTTTAATTTGTATATTTACACTTCTTAAGTTATGATATAAAGCTTTTAATGGCATTTTTTCTAAGTATGATATTTTTAGATTCGCGATATTAAATGAATGATGAAATCCAGAAGTAATATTCGTATATCATGAACAATCAAAACAATATTACCCTATCAATTAGTTTTATTTATAGATTATTATTATTATTATGAATATTAGTGGTGTTGTATTACATCAGCCTATGTTCAGTATGGAAGATTGTGCTAGTCATGCTGATATCAATAAGAAAACGTTTTTAAAGTATAAACATCTAGATGTATGTACATATATGATGTTATAAAAAAAAATGATGCAATATAAAAACAAACATTGATGACATAGTAATCCATTTTACTAAACGATTTTCTTTCTGTAGCAGCAGAAAAATCATAATAGATATACATATAATATAAAATTGTAAATTACTCACTTCTTGTTCTGTAGTTTCTGAAGCAAAGCCAGATGTGTCGAAATCGTTTTCTTCTGGTTTCCCTGAAGTTTCATTTTGAATAATACTTGATTTTTTAATGTCCTTCTTAGGTGCTATGAAAAAACATAAACGATGTTAGTTTTCTATTTTAAAATAGAGAATAAGGAAATAAGAAATAAGGAAAGATTTAAATAGGTATTTTAACAATGGTCAACCACATCCCCTTAGATTAACATTATAAATATAGTTTATGGATATTTATCAAGAAATATTATGTAGATATGCTCTTCGGCTACAAGTAAAGAATCACTTGTTTACTGATTCGTTGCTCCTCTCTTTACCTGTTCAAATCTGTCAAAAAAAATCGGTTCGGTCTTTTGGAACTAGAAGGAACCAACCTCTAAATTATGCTTCAACTCTCAGCTTTCAATCAAGGATAATTACATAAGATTGCGGTTAAAGATGGAATCAATGCTCAATTTTTCTTTAATGGCAAATTAGAAGCCTTGAATTATACATTTTTTATTGTACATATTTTGGAATTAAAAAAAATTATAAGGCAGTTTTTTTAAATAGCAACATAGCTCAGATGATGTAATGTCTAATAAAAGTAGGTAATCTTGAATCAACAAAATGTCAATAATTCACAGTTAACAATTAATAACAATTAAACAGATGTCAATAAACGTCAATTTTTGACATTCTATTAATATATATGTTACTTACTTTTATTCTATATTACATTATCCGGTACTTGTTCTTTTATACTTGCGCATTCTTTTGTTATGTAAGCCCATTAATCTTTAGTGTGGTTTGAAAGTAGGTGGTACTTAAAATCTCTAGTTCTAAAATGCCGGATATTTTATTTATTTAGTACCACAGTAACGTTTGCAGCAGCAATAGGTTTTTTTGGAGCTAAACTAAAACGCACATTTTTTGCGAACTTTTTCTCGTAAACGGTTCATTTTATCGCCAATAAGCAAGAGTACCTTTTTGTAGACTAAGGTTCAAGCTATCCAGTTTAATTTTTTTGAAGTCTTTATCATACAGGGTGTTAAAAATGTAGGCCTTAAGTTGTCCTTATTAGTGTCCATCACATTAAATTTTTGATAAATTATATGTAATAAGTACGTTAAAAAAATCAAGAAAAACCGATTTCCAGCTGCGTCCTTCAGGGACGCATATCTTCTGTAGGAAAAAAAAATTATAGGAACTTGTCATCTTATTTTTATGAATAGTCTTGATAACACAAAACAATTCAGAAACTGTCCATCTTGGTTGATATTATGGAACAAGAACTTGTCCTGGAAACGGCTGAGTATAGACGATTTAGTTATTTTGGACAAGTCCGACAAAACTGAAATGGGGCGGTGATTCTGAATTAAAATCAGATCTTTTCTGGGTAGCCTCTATTACATGTTTCCATGCCGTGCATAAGGCGCACACCACCATATGATTAGAATCGGACCGGAAAGAGTGAAACTCGAATAACATAAATACTGTAGAACATAATATCTACCAATATTCATTCAACTAACTACGCTCAACCGCATAGCGTGAATGAAAGACAAAATATGTATAAGGAAAATTGACAGAATATAAAGAGAGAGAGGGGAACAACGTTAGATGGGTAATCTTGCGGTATTTCTCACTTTAATACGTGCCTCGTTTTTAATTTAGAAACATAAAATACACAAATGTGACAGATAGTTATTGCAAAGTTTTAACATTGTAGAATTATCGCAAATGTAACTATTGTTAAAGTACTCCAGTTGTAAAAGCAATTAAAACAGGAAAAGTACACTTGTTACTTAATGAAATCTAAGATAATATCAATAACAATTGTTTTATTAATCATGATCTATATAAAATACACATAAGTATACCATCGTGAAAAAATAGTACATCAGAAACTATTCATTTTAAGTATAGGAAATCTTTAACCCAAAATATATCAAAAACCATTCATTTTAAGTGTAAGAAATACATATTTAACCGAACTCAATGTATAGTGAAAACTTAAATCATTTAATTAAATGAAGTACAAGGTGATCTATTAAAAAATATATGAAAATTAGTTTTGATTAGTCCTGTATGCTGTTCATAGAATTTTATACAGCTCGTCAGTGAGAACGCTGCAGTAGTAGAGGTTCAAAGGTATCCGGACACGACTAAATAGAGCGCGACTAAATAGAACGCTCAATACTTTATTCCAAAGAGCAGCAAGGCCAACTTATTACCTGCTGAGTGTAACCGTAGTTTGTCGCTCTTACAATAACATTGCAATATACAAATGCATAATATGTATATGCATATATACAGGATGACTGATAATGAAACGGCCATACTTTACGGTGTGTTAGTAGAGATAATTTGCAATAGATATAGCCTAATTTGCCTTATCCAAAAGTCACGCATGTTCGAATTTATGGGTGTTTATGATTGGATAATCTTATTTTCTTAATTCGCTTCCACTATCAATATCAATTCCAAATTATACTATTTTTATGCTTTCAATAAATGAGTGACGTCATCAAATGTCAAAATGTAGCGACATTACAGGTTATTATTTACACTGTTCAGTATTTATAACGGTCATTATTCATACTGGTTATTATTTATACTAGTCATAATTCATACTCGTCATTATTTATATTGGCCATAATTCATACCGGTAATTACTCATACAGGTTAGTATTTATACTGGTCATTATTTATATAGATAATAAATCTAAGTTTCAGTTTGTGATATAGAACAACTATTTCACTCGCTTAATTATAATATTTTAATTTATGATATATCTAATATACCTACGTGTTTATATAATGCAATGTTATAGTAAGAGCGACAAACTACGGTTGCACTCAGCAGGTAGTAAGCTGGGCCTGCGGCTCTTTGGAATGAAGTATGGAGCGCAAGGTATATCTCTATCTAGTCGTGTCCGGATACCTTTGAAGGTCGCTGTACAAGTACCGAAGACGCACCGCGCTGTGAAAGGCTAGATGTTACGAATCGTAAAGCAAATCGAATCGTTTTGAATGATCGTAAAGTAAAATTGAGCGAATTAAAAAGTCTTATAAAACGGTAACGCGTTGGTGATTCAACGGCCGATATGGCGTTGTTGCAGCGTAATCGAGCGGACTTTTTTCGACGTTTTGTAACGATGGACGAAGCATAATTTTTATTAATTACCTGCAGAAGGAAAGAATAGTCACAGGAGAGTATTATGCCGCGTTATTGGACAAATTGAACGACGAAATAAAGAAAAAAAAACGGATTATGTTGCAACTATGTTCAGAGATAAACATAATTTTGCCAAATAAAATTAACATTAATAATATTATCGAGATGTTTTTCGAGTAAAATATCTTATTATTCCAAAATCTAAATGAAGATAAAAATTTTCACTTTTACGTTAAAAAAATGGATCTTTATCAAACGAATTGTATTTCTCTTATCAATACATCTATGTATAAAAAATTAAACTTATACAGCACATTTAATTTCCAAACAAATATTATTCTATCATAAATTTATATGTAATTAAAATTTCTAGAAAACAATTTACATTTTCGCCAGGTCACTTCAAAATATGATGTTATAATAGAGATAACAAATTAATAATTGCATCAGAACGTGACGTCGTATAACAAAATACTAATTGCATCAGAACGTAACGTCACAACTATGACTGGGCGAAAATCTAATTTTAGTAATCGATGAAGTCGATCCGAATTTATATTGTGCAAACTTGCAACTTACCTTGCGGTGGACAATATTTCAAGAAACCATTAGCGGTACCATTCAAATAGTATTGCACGGATTGTCTGAAGAGACTGGCCCTTTTCTCGTTTGAATTTCCGAAAATTTGACCAACTAAAGCGTCCATATTCGAGGGTGGTGGTAACGTCCGAACATATTCGGCTATTGCCTTAACAGCTACATCTCCAGTTAACTGCAAAACAAACACGATCATGTTATTTATTTAAATTAAACTAGGGCTTGTTAATTTTCATCAATACCTTAATCTCTTTACTTCCGATTAATATGGATATCTTTTTGTACAGATCTTGCAGTTCGCTTTCTGGCAGTAGAAAGTTACCTAATAGAGAGGCAACAACGCAAACTTGCTCTTGCGATAATAGTAAAGTCTTCGTCAGTTCACTTAACATGTATTCTTTGGTTTCGAGAGATCCCTACAATAGCAGAATAGCGATTTACACACGACATGAAGACATTTCTTTCGCGGAGATTTTTTAATGCACCTTGTACGTGAGTTTGATGTGTTCTGATGAGAAGTAACGTGGTGGGTCGAATGCGGCGTATTCCGCGTCGTCTGCTAACAGACCATGAAAACCATATTCCCTGCAATATGCTATCACTTCCTGATGATGATCGTCCATTGTGCACATCTTTACAAAAAAGTATTCGATTAAAAATTTAGCTGTGTTATGTAGCTTTTTCACCAATAGCATCTTTTTGATATTATTAATTAATCATTATTGTTTAATTTTTACATTTATATTCGGGCCTGAAATTGTGCGTTATACGAGATAGTAGATATTCACTTGGCCATAAAAGTTAAGTTAAGCAGTACAGAAATGTACATTTAAATCATTAAAGAAACTTCCTCAAAACATGAAAACCAAAGTGATTTAAACAGCTCAATAAAATGGGTGAAGCAAGACCGGAATAGCCATAACTCCAAAGAGAATAAATAAAAACTAAACAAGTTACCACATAAAAAATATATACATAAATAAACGCCACTCATGATTACACATGTCAACAATAAAGACACTTTTAAGTGAATTTATATTATTCTTGTGGTTTCTAATGGGCTTATCTGACAAGGAAGCCGCATCAATCACAATCTTTTCACAACTCAACCGTAAACATTAAAAAAAGGCTATATTAGGAATTTTCAGGAAAAGAGGAAAAGAAAATATAAACCAATGACAATATTCAACGTCAACTTTATTATTAGTAGGGTGGTGAAAAGAATGAATGAAACATAAGAAAGAAAACAAAGCAAATAAAGAAACAAAATAAAGTACATATTCATTTCATTGTAATAACCGCAAATAATTTTTCTACTGCAAGTTCTTTTACATAAATAAACACAAGAATTTCCATTTATTATTATAATTAATGGGAATATATTTTGTTCATGATATAAGAACTGAATCATTTTGAAATTGTCACCCCATGCAAAAAAATGCCTGTAATAGAAGCTCATAGAAATAGAATTTATTAATCTTATCTAGTTAATTTATTAATTACTCTAGCTAGCTAACCTAACTTTGACTGAGGGTATAATGAAGAACAAAATGTATACCAATATATCGAAAGACAATCTTGTTTCTAGTGCTAATCTGATGCGACTCATCGATCCTTGTACATTTTAGCATGATGAAAATCCGAAATATGTATGTATTTCAGTTATATATTAATTATATACTGCGAATTTTAGATTGGCCTGCTCAATTATCGAAACCTAAACGAATTGAGCACTTGTGGACTCAAAATAAAAGAGTTGCTAAGCAAAAGCAGTCTAATTTTCCAAATTTGAAACAATGCCAGGTTGTACTACAGACAAGAGGCAGTCACACTAGATATTCAAATGGAGTGAATGATTTTTTTTCATTTCCACATAACACAGTACACAATATTTTAAAAAATTACATCTGTAATACTGAATGACTGAATAAGCTTGTGCTTGATATTCATAAACACCGCAAACTTAAAAAAAACGGCAAACGGCTTTCCAGGGATCTATTCGTAAGGCTCGATGTCTACAAAGCAACGTTGTATGATTTTATAAATTAATACTAGGGCACTTTGCATACATAGACTTCTTTTGAAATTCTGACTACACTCAAGCATTAGAGATGGTTCACGTAGATCGATTTGCGCCCAAACAGAATTATTTTTTAAATGGAGAACGAAAAGATGTATTTGCAGCATCTAATGATTGTTAAAATTGCACAAAAACACTCAGAGGGTTTAGACATACAGACAGTTAAAAGTGGTTTAGCAGTTTTTGAAAGAGACATATTCGTGACGTGTAAATCTAGTTAGATTATAAAGAAACATTTTTGTAATAGTATTGGTGTAAATACGTTGTGGAAGGTAAAGGTTCAATAGAATACCGCATGAAAGTCCTAAAAATGGCAATCCTCATGGACGTAAAACGGATTTAAGAAAGCCGACCTTTCCCTATCAAGAAAATAAGTCTACAAGTAGTTTGCTAACCGAATTATTGTATAATACAAGCTAGTAACACAGCAAACAAAGACTACAGTCTGTTTCTAATACTTAACCTATTTTATTGCTTTTGTTAGTAGGATGATTCCTGTAATTATACCATGAGCGCATAATATAATCATTTTTTGGTTTTAAAGAATTATTTACTTCTTTGATTTTACCCACATTACAAAAAAATTCCAGGAAAAAAGTTCGAATAAGTAGATGACAATTTATCACAAAATAATGGGGAGAAATATCTTGACGGATTGTAAGACGTGTTTTTCAAGAAATTAATAAAGACAGCCGATTTTAAAAAGAGTAAGGATTTAGAAAATGCGGAATTGTACCGCTAACTAAGCAGGTTGCAGAAAAAATTCATAGTTACTGATCGAATATGCAAAAGGTTGTCGATATATACTGAAGAGTAAGTGATTTAAATTGTGTGTTTTAAATTATCTTATAGAAAAAAATAACAAATGAATATTATATACCGGGTGTCCGGATAAGGGTACGGAGCGGCTGTATCTCGACAATGGTAATCACCAGAAATTTTGGCAAAAAATTAATAAATTAAATTAAATAAAGTAAGTAAGAAAAATTGTTGGAAATTATTTTGAAGTGTGTAATAAGTCAGATAATCACCTATAACTTTGAAAACATTATTCTATAGCTTGGGTAATACTGCACCATTTTGTCTTGTGAAATTTTATCCTATCATCCATAATAAATATATAATAAATCTGCAACGTTCATACATTTTTGTAATTAAGTTAAATGGAACGATTCTATGTTCTTGGCAGATTCTTGGCCACAATTATCTGAATTTTAGCCAAAACCGCATCGCGATAAATATGTCCATGGGTTCTCGATTTATAGGCGAAAATGTTAAAAATTAGAATACATCAGTCGTATCAAGTTACCTTAATAAGAAAAACAAATCAGTAGCCATGGTTATCTGTAATGTAAATTGAAATGATTACGAGTTTGACAGCTGGCAAAAGTAAGTTGTGATAGTGTCTGTGACTTGTATTTACTTTGTAATCGATCTTTTTTTTTTTTGAATAAATATGCCGTTTACTAACGCAGAAGCATATGATATGAGTTTCAACACACATTTTAACTACAAATTGAATGTAATCAAATAGTAAAATAAACATATCAAACGTTTAGTGAAAGATACTAACATTTACAATCTAATGACCAGCAAAAATTTCTAAGAATTTTTAAAATATAAAGTTTTAGCAACCGATATGTTCGTAGAACAATGGTGAAGAACTATATCAGTAAAAGATTTAGATTATCTAAGAGTTCTCCTAAATACTCCCAACAAACGGTAGTTGAATAATCAACATAAAGTGAATTTACATCGTCTAAATAATTAGTAATAACGAATTAGGTAAAATGAAAACAATAAAAAAGATAATATAAAAGGTACAATAGAAAAATTATAAGAACAATAATAATAATATAAATAAATAAGTTATCTAAATGGTTCGATATGGCAACCGTTTCTATTGAGGCTTGCCTAAAGGATCCCTTATTTACATAATTTAATGGAAAGAATGAGCTAAGCACCCTTGCTTCAGTAAATTGGCATATCTGAGCATTTTAGGTACGGAGACTAATTAAATCATTATAACTTATTCACCTTCCATTTTAGGAATAGGAACACCTAATACGGCTTAAAAGAGAATCTTTTATGGAATCACAATATCTAAGAAAATATATACCTTTCCATAAAAAAAAATCTACTTTCGGCGAATTGAATTTATTTCTAAGCAACTAAGTTTTTAAACACCCTGTATAACTTTACAGAGAACTTCAAATGTTGTGTAACTAGACAATATCAGCTCCGCGTATGCAAAATTTCATTCGTCTCGTTTGCTCCTACGTGACGTAATATTACTATAAAGTAAGACCGGTATCTGTCACTTTTTTTTGTTTAATTGCGACTAACTCAGAAGCAATGGTATTTAGGTTTAGGGTATGATACATGAAATATGTGTAAAATTCATCATAGAAGCTGAATTTGTAATTAAATTTATAGCATGCTATTTAAAAAATCGAAGTTGATGCCCACTTCCGGTTAACCGGAAGTGATATTTTTTCAAAAATATTTTCACGTGATAGTTCATATTCAATCATATCCAACTGCAAAATTTTGGTTTAAAATTCCGTTCTGTTTGTACAATATTTTTAATAGGCCATTTTCACCAATCACCCTGTATATTAATTGCCGCAAATTTCTTTTAAGCGGAACCTCTTTCAAGCGGACTAATTTCAGGCGACCGAAGGTGTCCGCTTAATAGAGAGTACACTGTAATCTAAACTAAAGTCAAAAGAGTGCTTCAGAAAAGCAAAATAGCTAACAAGAAATATTCGATGAAGGGGCTCTAGAAAACAATATTCTCAAAGTCGGCGGTGGGCAAAATATAATCGAGAATCACTGATCTAGAATGAAGAAAACATATTGATGATAGTCTGAAACAAGTATTCAGTTATCATAGATAGCGCAGCAGAAATAGCAGAAAATAAATGTTTCAAAAATTTTTCAGAAAATAAGATTTTTTTTTAATAATCAACAACAGATTTATATATTTACTATAAAACTGTGTAAAATGAGAGAAAGTCACCTGAGTTTATACTTCTTTTTGTTTCATAAATCAATTTTTTGTCATTGTCAATAGAAGGGGAACAAAACACTCTGCGCTTATTTAGGTATCGTAGTTATCATATAACAGAATACAATATTATACAGCTGTGTAATTATCAATGTAGTAAAAATAAATTGTACCATATATAATTCCAGATAAATTAAACAAATAAAATGATATCTTAATCACTCAGAAAAGATGGTAACAAGGCATGATAAAATAAAATCAACATGAGGATATACGTACAATACCTACCACAGTTATATCTAAATGACGGAGAGCCATTCTCAAGGCAGTTCTAAGGCATGTAGGAGGTGTCCACCATATTTTCGGTGGTGGTGTTGCTTTTGTATTTATATGTTTTAATACCTGTGCAAAAAAAAACTCGCAATCGTATCAAACATGTAAATAAAACCCCAAAACAAGGTGACTCACCATTCCCACTTTTTGTCTGACACTAGCTTGCTCTTGTATCCATTCTGACATTCGAGACTTTTCAATGGTTCCGTTAAGCACTACAGCTAATTCTATATTACCCCTTTCGATCGAATGCATCAATAACGTTAGGAATTGTAACATACGATTCCATTGTCCGCCGCATGCCCAATCTAACAGACGATATCAAGTAAAATAAGGAATAACACGAGAAATTTTTAAGTGAATAACCTGAGAAATAACCTCCGTACAACCTATCCAAACAATTTTCAGCATCAACGATTAATTTCAACTTATTACCAATGGGACGTATCTTTCTTGCTGCGTGTTGTGGTTGTTGTCTCTGCGTGACATTTCTGGCTATTTTCAATAAATCGACGGATACGGCTCCCCCTTCGAGGGCCGTGCTCTCCAAAAAGCTTGTAAATCCTGAATACCCATTTCCTCTTTGTTCTAATCCACGACAGTCGCAAGCGGTTACAGGGTTTCGTTCGTTGCACTCATAATTAATCTGTAAATAACGATGTCATTTTCAAATGCTTATTTTCGTCCAACGGAAAACAAATAAAAAAAAACAACACTGCCTGAATTATGAAACGTCCGCCATTACGATATATACATAAACTCGCTGGACTTACAAGCAATTTTTTGAAACGGATAATCTAACGATCTAGCGGGTAATTGGTGGTCCCTTGGACGTTGGAGATGTGTTAATCGTTTCAGACGGGATATTTCAAACGTAAACGCGTCGCAACGAAAACATTCATGTCATTTACCCAAGTGAATTGATGAGATGACAAAAGGACGCCTTTTACATGGTTTTTAAGCCGGCAAAATTATTGACAGCGGTCTACGAATAATGTCGTTTCCGTGGGATGTTAACGCAAAAACTACATAAACTACGTTATTTACGAACACTCTGGACCGACAGAATTCAAGAAAATACTGTGTACTCACGCGAAACAAGAAAAATACATGATTTGTGGTCCAGAACACATGAATAAAATGTTTACCGGAAACGGTACACAGGACGCCTTGCGCATGACGGATGTTCATATGTTTTTCGCCTTCATATTGATTATTTTCAAATTTTGGAGGGAAAGCGAGGGAGAATCGGGAGCAAGATGCCAATTAAAGTGGTATATCTCTGTAATTATATCGATTAGTAGTGACGTCGCGTCGTGGCGTTCCAACCTGTACCGAGGATGATTCGCAAATTATGTAGCGTCGGTCGCGTGCCGTCTTCAACGTCGTCTTATCATTATCATTGGAAGGCGGCATTTTTGCGATTACGAACCGCCTTCATACAATCTCACACAATACGGAGAGGAAGAAGTACGATAAGTAGGTATTTAAAGGCGGAAACCGCTAAACGCCGGTCAGTCAAACGTAAAACGGGCTTCTAGTAACTTGCTAGGACGTGTGTATGTCACGTATACATTTACTAACATATTCGACTTTGTTCAATTAAAAAAGCTTTAATTTTCACCGAATACTCACACGACATCGATCTACGGGTTATTTTTAACATTTTTTTTATAGAAGTATACGCGTCCCGCGAAGAGTTGACTTACCTCAATTTTTTCGGCCAGTATTATAATTTAATCTTCCCAGCCTATTACATCAGAAAAAAATATTTTACACGTGTTTTACTAACGGTGAGTGTTATTTGGTTTTTACTAACAATATTCTTAAGATATAGGTTTAATTTTATGACTTACATTAACTGTTGCATGATGCGATTTAACATTTAATTTAAAAGGATAGTCCTTATTGTTAGTTGTAATGCACCCATATCAGGCCAATTCGGCAATTTAAAACAATTTAAAGTAATTTAAAATGAAGTCGAACGAAAGGGTGTAAATAATCCAATTTTATTTGTGTTTATATGTTTGTGTATCTTGTGCTATTTTAATATTTAACATATTTTAATTTAAAAAATAAATTTGCACCACTTTCTCAATTAATTTGTTTTTTAATATTTTAATAGTGGAGGCCCTGTTCGAGAAAACAAACCTAATATTCTAATATTACTAAATTATTAATTAATTTTTATTATTTTAAATTACCTACCCTGCATTGTCTTAATTAATGTCAATGTCATTAATTCATATTTTAACATACAATGAAATATATAGATAAAATGCTTAAATAATATATCTGAAGTGGTACAATTTTTTACTAGATAACACTACTAATCTATTTATAGCAAGTTCTAACTCTTTACTCCTATTATTTCGTTCTTGAAAAAGATGATGCAATTCTTGAGAGGATGATGGGATGCTCCTTTCAGGTTTAGAAAAGATGCTACATCATTGCTTAGAAACGATTTAATTCAAACAAATCTTGTTAGAAACCAAATCCGGAAATTATTAAATAAATTTTAACAATACAAAGCTTTTATTTTATTCATTATTTCAATATACATACAATTGCGGTATTATCATCTGAGGAGTAATACAAAAGGTACTCGAATGATCCAATATTGTCGATAAAATTAAATTAAATTAAGATAATCAAATCTCCCAATTAATAATGAATTATATCTATTTTTTTATATCCAAGTATAAACTGAATTAATTGAATTGTGTATAATTCTAAACTATTGCTAATCACTATAATTTCTAAGAGTAGTAGTACTTGAACTAGATTTTTTATACGTTCCAAATTAATCTCATCATTTAAAAATTTTAAGTTATTTGTGAATGAATCTATACAGAAATTCCTTTTTATATCGTTTAAGGATACTAAAAGACAGTATAATACCTACATTACATGCATATAGTTCATATGGAATTTTCCATTAGATTAGAGGGCTCTATTCTTGTTTCTAAGGTGATGTAATATAATCGTAAAATTAAAATTAAACTATTATTTTAATTATCACGAAACCTTCATTCATTTCTATATTCCAATTAGACAAACGAAAATGTCTACAATTGAATCGATTTTTATTTTATATCGAATAAATCCAATCATGCTCAACAGAAATATTATACATAGGTACTTATTAATCACAATAAGTGTGCACTCACTGATAAATTTAATGTCTCTCCCTTATTTTATTATAATAAGTTCAAATGTATTGAAAACAATCTATTATTAATGAGGGAATTTCCCAACCTGTTACAACTACCATAAAGAGCATTTATTTAATTGTATATCTAGTGTAATTAGTGTTATTTTGTCTCTTATCCGTTTTATGTCGTTTCAAATCAATAAAATTTTGAAGTCATTCCATATATCCCAGATTTTCTGATGCTTGTTCCACTAGAAATCAGTATTTTTTTGACATGTTTATGTTGTCTTCCTTTAGATAACAATGTTATGTATGTATGTTAATTTTCGGCCACTACTAAATTAAAAATTTTGTATCATTCATGTGTACACAACCAAAAATAATCAGTTATATTGCGTCCATAAAAAAATCTAATAAAGCAAGATTCATTGTGTTGCGGTCACTTGAAATATGAGAATCGTTGTTTTCCCTATTGTTGAGTTAAGAGGTGCTAAAACTGCCTTTTTATAACTCCAAACATTTGCAACTTAACAGACTCTGTATGTATTTATCACAATAGTGTCAGAATCGTTTTCATTCAATTTATGAGAGGATTAATGACGATTTTCTTGTAATTGTAATAATTTAAAGTCAACATCTTTCAAAACTTCCTCAGCGTGCTTGCTACATATTTTCGAATTAATCCTCAGACAAATGGATTTCACACATCTTAATGTGTTCTGATTCTGGCTCCCCCAACCTCTAATGATTTTACATAAACTGAAAATTATTGAAATTAATACCACTTCAAACCACTAGCTCTATTTTTCTACACTTATCTGTCAAGTATGCCGGGAACTCGACTCCAAATATGGAAATCAAAATTTTGTGATCAATTCAAGCTGGCAAGCGTTTTGTCCTGAGTTGTGATATTTTTTAGTGGACCAGATTTAGTAGTAACAGCCTCCATATGGTTTGTTCCTCTAAATCGATTCAAACTTTTCCTGTTAGTTCTTGATTTGTGTTAATGAACCAAGAAAGCCCAAATTTTTATTGTTTCAAGCATATGTTCCAGTATTTTATCCTTGTAATATTTTATAGTGGACCAAATCTAGGAACTAACTTTTGCTGGCAATTGAGTACTACCTCCTTCTTGGCAGCTTCATCTTCCTCGTTTTCCTGATGATTGTGACAGACCGAATAATTTCATAATCACTCAAAATTTCATTGCCCAGCTTCTTTCCAACGTTTATCTCGTTTAAAACATCTTGTTCAACGATGTTTTCACGATTAGACTAGTAACTGAAAATAGCGGAGTTGAAAAGTTGTATTGTCGTCTGCTTTAGAATGGGGAAAGTTAAGCTCGTCTACTGTCTTCTTGTCTTTGCTTTTAATTTTTTTTTTCTTCAATATTAGCCATATATACATGTCTTCAAGATTTGAGATGAAAGCATATTTTTTTCGACGTCATGCCTTACTACGTTATTCCACCCTCCACATTAACGGCAATTACTTGGATTATTGCATAAAATTTCATGCCCAACTGCGGTGTTATAATTTTTTTTTATATCTTGACCGGTTAAAGCTGCATTTACAAGAAATAAAAGAAAACGAAATCTAATTTTGTAGCATATTTCTTTGTTTTCGGCAGCGCAGCTTTAACCGCAACAGACATCAAAAAAAATTGTAAAATTATAATTGTATGGAAGATGAAATTTTCAAATTTTACAAAATTGTCTAGGATAGCAGGGTCTAGGTCGTGTAGGTAACGTATTTCAGTTTAATTTTCTGTACGACCTTTATAAGATCTGTCCTTTCAACATTCGCCAGTTTACCAAGAATTCTGGAGAGAAGAGCCTTCGGCGATACTTTCTCTTATGAAGGCTTGTCACGTTAAGTAGGAGAACTAAGACCCATATCTCACTCACTACCTCACATTCAAACTCGTCCGTTGTAAAGTACAAGAACTGCTTTTGCAGATAATTTCAAATTCAACAATTTTTCGCTTTTGGCACGAATTTGAAAACGATCCACCCTTTGAAAAATATGTGTCTATTCAGCATACTAGTCACAAAGAGTGGTACTTTATGGTTCCCTGAAACATTCGAGCGTCACCGTGATTCATTCTTTGCCGATCTTAGAGCCTGAATTTGATTTTTCTTTCGCTGTTGTTGTGTAAATGTTTTCCAAGGCAAAAATGCAGGCTTGCTCTAGATTTACTAATGGATTTTTCCTAATTTTTCTTGTGATTGTCGTTTCTTTTTCCAATGTGAGACTCATTTTTCACTAGCCACGAATGCTTCTTCTGAAAGTTTAGAATGTTAGATAGAATTGATTAAATTTAATTGACATTAAGCTTGAGTAAATATTAAACGAAAAGTGACAATTCTATAAACAATTCTTTAATTATGTCAAGAAATAATGTCTAAATAGCATCATAAGTATATCGCAATAAACTAACAAATATATAAATTCTAAATAAAATAAATGAATAACGCCAATTGCATGTGTTGTTTTTATTAAAGAGAGACATTAATTTCGTCAGACAGTGTACTTATTTCTTAATTACTTTTAATATTTTCAAATCGTAGACGTTATATAAACTCTACTCACTCACAAACTCGTTTAATATTCCAGAAGATATGTCTGAGAATACAGGATACCTGCCAGAACCTAAAGGGTTCTCAACAAAAAGCTATACATTCCGCTACAGATCCAGATAAATGGGATTCAATGTGCGTCGTCCCACCAATTGTCCTATCTACGACATTCAAACAGTACGGACCGGCACAATTTAAGGTAAATTTTTAATTTAATCTATTGCGCGTCTTTTAGATTAAAGCGTCAATGCAATTATTTAATACTTAAACCGCTACAGACATAATATTTTGGTTGGTTGTGACGTGTTTAGCTCGTGACAATTCGACCTCAATTAAGCAATTGTCATGCGGTTAAAAGCTACATAACAGTACAATTGGCAATTTTCACTTTTTATTTTAGCAATACGAATATGGTAGATCAGGTAACCCATCGAGAGACGTCTTGGAAGGTTCACTTCGCGCAGTTGAAGATGCTCAATATGCCGTTTGCTTCGCCTCAGGTTTAGGTGCCCTAACAACATTGATAGGCTCTTTTTCGACAGGAGATCATATAGTTTTGGGCGATGATATGTACGGGGGTAACTTTAGGTTGCTAGATAAAGTTGGAAAAAATTTTGGAATTCAAGTGACTGCTGTAGACGCTTCAAATATAGATAATGTAAAACGAGCGATGAGACCTAGCACAAAAGTAAGATTCAACAACTTAAACATCTAATACAAATATTAAAATTTTGTTTATCTTCAACAGTTGATATTTATTGAAACGCCAACAAATCCTTTGCTGAAAATCTTCGACCTTAAAGCCATCGCTGAAGTAGCCAAAAATAATCATGCACTCTTGTGCGTAGACAACACATTTTTAACACCATATTTCCAAAGACCACTAGAATTGGGCGCTGATCTAACGACATATTCGTTAACGAAATATATGAATGGACATTCAGACGTTATCATGGGTGCCATAATTACGAATAATAAAGAGCTGCATGACAAATTGAGGTTCCTACAAAATGGTGAGTGTATTTTTCTTCTTACTGTAGTTATAGTTTAATTTGTCGCGTGACTGTAATCTAAACATAAGCTGTTGATTCAAGCCGGTATTGATCCGTTTTTGGATGTGGATGTGATGATAAACGCAGCACGCAAGCAAATTTCTGCGATTAGATAACTTGATGTAATCGATAAATTTTTGCATACGAGAAACTTAATTTTTCTCCGTTAAAAAAAAATTATTGTTTGGATTTAAAAGAAATCCAATTCAAGTTTATAAAAATCGAATGGTTTTACTTGAACTTCGGCGCTTTTTAGATATTTTTTTACTATAATATATCCTGATGATTCTCTTTATATCCAGCGAATGTAAATACAAAAATATTTATTTAAATTCAGAGTGCAAACTCTGCGATTATTTGTAGAAAATAATACGCAGTCAATATTTTGAAGAAATTGGTGAATAACAGCTATGTGAATGACCCATAATTGCACCAAACAGTAACTTATTGAAGATAGAGAGGTTCTTCGATTACTGTTCTTGGATTTCCGGAATCCTAGATCCGTCTATTGACGAACCACCTAAATTGGAAGTGGACTTCGTAGCAACAAATAATTTTTTCTAAAAAAGGCAGAATTACCTGCTTGCACTTCAAAATTCGGCGTTGTTCATGATTAATCGGTTTCAATTTTCGCATATCAGCTGCATTTTGTCGGCAGATAGGCTATAAGCAAGGATCTTTATGCAGAATGCGATGAAGACTGGGCTGTGAAGTCCTTACTTTCTTGTCTTGGGATAGACCAACTTGGATTTTTAGCGACAGAGGAAATGTTTCGGACTGACCAGACAGTACAAGTTCAAACCGGCAGTTTGACATCAATAATTTGGTCATTTTGCTTAAATTTTTGCGAGAATATTCATACCGACTAACCACTACCAACCCTCGCCGAAAAATATCAGGCCATTTTTTAAGGCTTGCTATTTAACAGATCAAAAATGGCGTTGAAATTTAAAATTGAACTTCTCCAAAGATACACAAAATCTACCAACGCCCTCCTTTTATCATATTCTTCTTTGTATCCAAATATCTTTATTTTTTTGACAAACTCCCAGTAACCAGATCTTTTTTGAAAGTCGGTATATGGCTTCTTTTTCAGTTCTATTCGTGTTTCTACTTCAATCATGTAAAAAAAAGCAACATCTTGGCTTTGGCATTACTTTTTCTAAAGCTATCATCTCACCCGTTTTTTTTTGTCGAAAACAACTTCTAGTTGATCAGTTGGTCTAGCTTCCTCACGTAGTTTAAAATTTTTGTCGCCATATTTTTGACGCTCTAAAAAGAATCTCCATTCAGCAGACACAAACAGTTATCGATTGATCGGTAGCAATCTGGCAGAGTGCTATCAATACATGGGTGAATGTTAGCTTCTGTTGAATGGACAAACTCTCTATTACCATGGCGACAAAAAAAAGTTAATTTTTATTGCATAGAATTACAGAATTTAAAAGAAATAACAAAGAAATGAAAAAAACCTCTAGTAAACGTGAATCTACTGTATCATAATTAGAAACCTCACGCTTTGTTCATTCTAAAATGTACCTTTTGTATTGATTAAGTACTTAATAACAGAGATAATTGCGTTATAACCTTGCAGATTAAAGTATTATAACTTCATAATTATAATATTAATAGTCTAAAGCAAATATTGAGATGATATTAGAGCAATTTGATGCAGATATGATACACAAAAGGATTAAATAAATACTTTATAATTACGTCAAATATGTTGTTCCTAATTAAGTTTTCAAAATATATGATTTAATTGTAGTACCTATTTTTTTTTACTTATCGGTTATCGCATGGCAAAATAAAATTTATAGGTATACATTGAAATTGATTTTTCGTAATGGAATATTTTGTAATAAGATGATGTAAAATTGAATATTAAATTATAATGTAAAATGATGACTATATTCGTCATTAAAACGTCAAAATATTAAACACAAATAACATATATGTACATACATCTTATTTTTACTTGAAAATAATATATAAATAGAATATTCAACGTATTAATTACTAATTCCTTCTCAATCAATCTGCTATCTTTAAAATTAAATCTAAACCGCAACAGTTATCTAGAACTGACTCAGAAACTTTATCCTTCAGCTTTTTCTTCTTAAACTCCACTATCAGATTGCAGGTCACTATCCTTAGTATAAAGATCAGATATTAAATTCCGTATCGTATTGCTGATATATATTTAATCATTTTACCGGTATTGAAACTTTCTTCTAAATAATTATCGTCATGCATACATCGATAATAATTTTAAATTGTCTCCTTGTTTTGAACTAAGAATCGCTCTATAAATTTGTCCTATAACGTCGTGTACCACGTAATAATTTTATCTACAATTATGCTAATTTCAATATTTATGGGAATACGGCAAGATACAAAGTTCATTATTACAACGTTGCTATTTATTATTATGATAATGAACGAAACACTTAAATTACATAGCATTTAAGAAATTTGCATCATGAAGCTTACATGAACTGTGTGTGATTTGTTATCGGAAGATATTAATAAATTATTAATAAGGTATTAATAAATTAAATCTAAGAATATCTCGATTATCTCTTATAAAGCTCTAATGTTTTAACATATTAAAATAGAATGCAGCGCTAAACGAAATAGTGTTAAACAGGGTCAGTTATAAGTTACGTTTGTGATGAAAAAAAATCTTTCTCATTTGACAATTTTTTTTTTGTGTGAAGAAGTGATCGAACATCGTTTACCGTTTCCTGATTTGTTCGGCCAGAAATTGTCGACATTCCTTCCAATGAATTTTTATCAAAATTTAAATTAAATCATCTGCTCCTCGTTTTAAGAAATGCTATTTTCGGCCTGCATATTGTGACATCCAACCTTGTTACATTTTGGTCCCCTCATTCCAGAAAAAAATGTATGTTGTTTACAATTTCCATGATATTGTAGTTTTTTACTTTTAATGATTTGTTGATTTTCTCAATCCATTTCATCAATCTGTTATCAAAATATCCGCCGCAAATAAACTGTTTATATTACCCCTTGATCCATTTCTTTTGGTTCGCATACAAAAGTAAAATAAAGCGTTCAGCTCTAGTTTTTTTTTTTAATTCGCAGTACCATTTAACAAAGAGATAAAAATACTCAACTAATCAATTTTGGAAAATTCATAGTGTTCCAAGCTTTTCTAATAGACTCCCAAAGTGCTTCCCAAGTAAGGATGATGTTTAAAGTTCATGGGTTGCCAGTACCTACATTCTGGCCTAACAATTAAGCCTTATATATATATATATTAAGCCTTATACAGTGGAATCTCTCTTGAGCGGACACCGAAGGGACCATTGAAATGTGCTGTCCGGTCAAGAGAAAACTACTAATTTAAATGAGTAAAATTTTTCTAGGATGGTTAGTTTTTATTTAAAAATACTTTTATTAAAAAAAAATAAAAAAATTATTCAATTGGGTTTAATAACACGAAATCATTAATATGTAAATAGGTATTTCCATATGTAATAAAAGTTTAAAATGTTTTATAAGTACATACATACTATATTACATATTACAATAGATATTCCTCCATTCTAGTGGCGTGTTTTGGTCTAGTCAATAACATCTTGAAAATGTAAGTCAAGCGATGAAAGTACATATTCATAGCTTCTGTATCACCATGCGCTTTAGCCAAAGCCTACTTATATGTTAAGATTTTGTTTCTTCCATCTTGAAGATCTGAAGGTTCAAGTTCATCTGTTGAGTCATCAGAAATATTTTGAACTTTAGAAATTTGTTCTTGTAATAGTACGCGTAAGTCCAAAGGTGATCTCTCAACTGGTAAATTATCATCGACATGATAAAAAATCGTTAAAGTTTTGCCCACTGACCTCTGCAATACATCTTTTCTGAATTTCGGCAAGTAGATTTAATGAGAACTCATCTTCAGGTTCAAAATGAACATCAAATGCTGTCGGATATTCCTGGCTGTTAAACGTAAACCCTGCCTTACGAAAACAATTCTGAACTGTTTTAGAAATAACTTGGTTCCATGCACTTTTAGCAAAATAAACTGCATCCAATAAGTTTATACGTTTCGCTAAATCATTGGCTGTGTTAGAAATTTCAATGTTTGCTAGTAAGTGCTTCAGTATCAAAGTTCTCTGTAATTATGCTTAAAATTTTTAATAACACTCTGATCAAGTACTTGGCTGATTGAATACAATTTGAAGGCAAAAAGTGTATTTTAATGTTTTTCAAACTGATGTTTTTTGGATGCGATGCGGCATTGTCCAGAAAAAGTAAAATTTGCCTGTTTTGTGTTCCCATTTGGCGATCGAAATTTTCTAACCATTCACTTATAATTTCAGACGTCGTCCATGATTTGGTGTTTGATTTCGATGTCACCGGTGAATTATCTTTTATTAAATTTTTAAAAGCTCTTTAATCTAGATGCCTTTGCAATAGCCAACAACTTTTTCTTGTCTCCAGCCATGTTCGCACAGTGCAATATTGTTATTTTTTCCTTAGACAATTTTCCTCCAACACATTTTTGATTTTTAAATTCGTGGTCTTGTTTGGTAATGCTGTAAAATAAAGCCCAGTTTCGTCTGCATATATATCTCTTGTAGGTACTCTTTTGAAAGATTGTTGTTACCCAAGGATTCAGCTATTTCTTTAGCTTAGAATTGTAGAAAAACGTTAGTTTGAAAACATTATGTGAGAGAGAAAATATTTATGTACCATACCTTCATTTAACTATGTTATGTGATGTAGTAAATATGAGAAACCGAGACTTATTGTTAAGGCGAGCAAATTAAAGGAGTCTTGACAAGCTTATTTGTAAATTATGACATGAAAAAATTCGAAAAAAAAACAAACGAAATGTCCGTTGAAGAGAATTTTTTTTGTCAAGCGGGTGTCCGCGTCCGCTCAAGAGAGAGTCCGTTCAAGGGGGAGCGATTGCAATGCTTTTCTTTTGGAGCGCTGCCGAGGACTGGCAAAAGTATTCGTCTGAAGGGGGTGTCCGCTTATAGGAAGTGTCCGTTAAGGGAGATTTCACTGTATATATATTTCTAACAAGATTCTTTCGTGTATTCTTTGTATTACAAAGTTATCAAGTGCAATGAAGAGTGTTTCCCACACTACTTTTTTTTATCTTTTTATTTATGTATAAACTATCAAAAATTAAATTTCAATATTCTGTAGATATTTTTTTTAATGAAGCCTTCCATAAAACTATGTATGTGGGGTTTCTTTTCTAAAAACATAAAACTAATTAAAGTGAATATCGGAGAGGAAAAAGTGTTGTTTTCTTTTAGAATGAACTCTGACGTGACTTTAACTTGAAATGAAATACTTACAACGTCTCATTACCCCTACGGCTAGATCTTTTCAAAAGCCTATAACAAAGAACCTATAGAAAAATAACTTTGGATTGTGTTTTTGGAAATGTCAATAGAGAGAAGAATAATTCCCTAACAAAATAAATGTTTTTTATACGGTGCTATTGTTCAGGTAAGCACCTTATACCACGTTATTGTTGCTTATTATGTACCATTATTAAACGCATATTTTAATAGCATTTTGCCAATTACTCTGTCCCGAATTCTTAATCTAATTTAATGCATAATTTACAACTATAACGATAAGATACGTTTGTGAAACAATTGTATTGTTTTTATACGGAAATTTTACGAATACGTGATTCAAGAATAAAATTGATAAGCATAAAGATATTAAAAACAACTCATTTTTTTTAACGTAGATAGAAGTACTAACCTGCAATAACGTAATATTTTTTTATGTGGACATGTTATAATATTTATTGTTAGACAAAATGATGAAATGTATTTTTGATTTCTAAAGATGTACTTACTTTTATTGATAAACTTAAGTGCGTTAAGATCTCTTTATAGGTTCACGTGTCACACGTGCATATTGTTAGTAAATTTCTATTATTTGTTTTTAAAAGAAGTTACTATAGTGTCACAAAATTTTATGTTGCTAAATCTAGCCAACAACAATGCCAAGTCATATAAAAAAAACACTCAAAATACTGTATTTATTTTTAAAAAATAATAAGGACATTCTCGTCGTTACATCTATCTGGCAACAGATTACAAAATAAAAATATAGTGGATTTCGAAAATCTGAAAATAGGAATGTCAAGGACCAAGGACATGAATGAAAATATTTTACAACGTTAACGTAAAAATAATAAAAAACAAAAAAAATCGTATATTGATCAATCGATAAAATTATCTTCAAATTATAAATGAAACGAAAATTTATGATGCTATTAATTTGCTTGGGTCATGGTTAATATAATTATTATTTATAAAATACTTATGCGTAAGTCATTGGTCGTTGATCTTTTATTTATTTGTTGATGTTGCATATTGTCACGTTATCTAAATTACACAAGTGTTAAACAAGAGCAATAATGTAAACTGTCTTGCAGAAGTGATTTGTAACTTATTTGATCGTTTCGAAAATGGCACGATTATCACGTCTTTATATTAAGACATTCTTGGGAAATATATAATTTCTAATAATTACAAAATATCGTGCGAATATTGTTATTAATATAATATGAGAATAATATTATTTTGGGAAACAAAATTGTTCGTGCATATTTCCTGTTTTGATGATGTGGTAAAATTAACATAAAAAATGTTTGTTTGGAATTGGTAATAATGATTTCTAGCTAATCAATCAATCAAATTTATTATTCATAATAGATATTATTAAATAATTTTTAACGGATTTAAATTTCCCAACTTATTTCGGTATTTATCTTTAAATTTGGCATTTTAGTTTATAATGTATTATTTACTTCCATGACGTCATACTAAAAATTATTGTAATCCCAGATTCAATGAGACTATTCTTTTTATTATTGTTTATTCAAAATAGTCTCCTATAAAGTCAATACAACGTAGGAAACGTTCAACAAATTTTTCGAAACATCTTTTATACTCATCAGCTGGAATGACCTTTAGTATGGCCGTCGAAGTCTTTTAGATGACCAGTATGGTATCGAAACGATTTCCTTTCATCGCCAATTTCAGTTTGGACAATAGCCAGAAGTCGCATGGAACTAAATCAGGTGAATACGGTGGATGATCGATAAAAATGATTTTTTTTGGTCAAGAATTCACGAACCATATTGGCTTTGGACGATGCTGCATTGTCGTGCAACAAAAACCAACTGCCTGGCTTTCGATATTTCAGTCGAACTGGTCGAATTCTAGGCCACAATCGTTGTAGAACTTCCAGATAATATTCTGCGTTCACCGTCTGACCTTCTGGTACGAATTCACTGTAAACAATTCTTTGAATCCCGAAAACGGTCAAAATTTCGGTTTGCCCAAATAATTCGGTGAAATTTTGACAGAGACTTTTTGTTTCTTCTTCGTGTTCTGTTATTGTTTTTTATTAATTTAACCATCTCAGCATCTCTGTCCTTTAATTTCGAACTACGATAATAACATTGTTTCTGTTATTGAATTTTAAACACGATGCTACTTTGGTAACTACGATAATAATATTGTTCTACAACTTCTGTTTTCTAATTCAGCGTGTTGTCTGTTATCGCTAAAGTGTTTTATTCAAAGTCAAAACTAGCAGATCTTTTGAGATATGTCTGTTTTCACGTTGGAAAATCTCCCATAGTTCTTCACAAAATATAATACAGACCACTTAGCCTTTTGTGATTCGAGAAATCGCAGATGTGTTGGATTAATTCAAATCTAGATGTGTCTAAGGATATGGTTATTATAGAAGTAGTGATCGTCCCTTTTTTTATTCAGATATTTGCTACGCATCATTAGATACTGAACCAGTTCTAACCGTACTGGCTTTAATTTGTGAACGCCTATTTTAAGGTTTGTATTAAACGCCTTCAGTCTTTCAATTGTAGGTACTTTCCATTGGCTGTTTGAACATGATTTTTTTTTATTTTGGTTTTATAAAAAATGTGGTAATTCCTTGTTTATTTTCGACATCAATTTTGAATCTGGCTCAGCCAACCCTAAACCAAACTAAAACCCAAACTATTCTTTTCCTTATTTTGTAGACGATGTCACTCTGGTAAATTAGAGTTTTCTGTTGCGTGCAAATTAAACGTAGCATCTGCAAAATAATTTGCTATTATCAGTTGAAAGACGCGATCCACAATTTTGGAAACTACAAAACTAGATTTCAGGACATTTTAATTTTTAAGGAGCACGTTTGTCGTCAATATCCTTTAAAAGGTTCACGACTTGAAGTTTTCTAAAAAGTGCTTTTAGAAATTCTAGTATTGGATGAGCAATTTCAAACGTAGGGGTTGGCAGAACAAATTTTCAGAATCCCTAAGCAAACTTTCGATCGATAAATTGGGCCACAACAAGGATTTTGATTGTTGAATGAAGAGCTGTGGTATTTGGTAAAAAGAAAACAAGTTTTTAACTTTGTCAACTTGTTGAATATTTCGGTGACCTGATCAATTGTCCAAGTGCAATTTCCTTTGCCGAAAACACTATTTTTTTTTTTTCAAATAGTGCTGACCCTACCATCCCATTATTAAACAAGTAGAAGTAGCTGCTTGGCTGAGCGAAGTTTGACTTTTTCTAACATACTCATAACTGTTCCTAGAAGAATGGTCAATATTTGCATAGAATGTTTATCAACAACACATTTTTTAACGCTTGCTTTGATTGTTTTGTCTGGAATATTTCTAAAAAATTGAAAACTTTGTTTTGATCTCATTTACTGCTTCGCCACATGTTTTATCAAAAACATACAAGAAGAAAAAGAAAAACTTTTTAGCAACAGATATTAAACTCTGTGTTTCGACTGTTACGCTTTCTTTTGTACGACCTTATATACGTAATATTTAGGTATATAAACATACTCAACTTTATACATATTTACAAACTTAATGTTATTGCTTGATGATTTCTTCGAATTCCGTTTATATTTGACAATTTCAGGAAAATCTTAATTTCGGTTTACGTTTCTGGAAAATTGTAATTAAGGAAACATATGCGTCAGTAATTGTCGATATAAACAATAGTTATGTAACGATTATCTTGATTTTGTGGTTCATTGGAATTAGTCGGAGAATTATTGCGGTTATATTATGTATTGACCGTTCCATTGTAGAATAATAAACTTTAACAGCTATATAAATGGTGGTTCATGATTCTAAGAAAAAATGGCAATATTTTTTTATTTATGAGTGCCTAATTAAGTTTTATTTTAACATAAATTCTTTCCTGTCGAATAGGTACCACATATTATTGTTTATGTAAGTTCCTTAATTACTGCAAATTATTCTTAGTTTGGACGTTAATTCGATACATATCGTTACTTGCTCAGTAACGACGATCATATGACTAAAACCTACAAATTTAATACAAAAGAAAAGTGAAGTTTAAGCTTTATGTTATATTTTTGCACTAAACTTTCACGCAAAACAAAAAAAACTTCTTTTAACTTCTTTGTTGAATTTCTCTGAAATCCATTGTCCGTACTGTTATTAGAATGTTTGAATGAATCAGCAATTTTAAGATTTAAATTTAGCATTTGTATCCTTAACCCAATTCGTATGTTTTTTTCACCTTTTTATTAAGTACAACGTTTTTTGAATTTCATTTATACTAATTTCGTTCTTTATCTTTGTTACAGCTATGGGTATTATTCCTGGTCCGTTCGATTGCGCTTTAGTAACGAGAAGTTTAAAAACCTTAGCTTTAAGAATGAAAAAACACAACTCAAACGCTTTAGCGATAGCAAAATTCCTACAATCGCATCCTAAAGTACTTAAAGTATTACATCCAGGTAAATTATAAAAATTAAAACGATTTATTTTCATGATTTTATTAACGATTCGATATTCATTTTTACAGGATTAGAATCACATCCACAGCATGAACTGATGAAACAACAAACATCAGGTCATAGCGGTATTATGAGCATGTACATCGATGGTGAAAGAAAAGAGGCCGAGAACTTCTTAAAAGCACTGAAAATATTCACGTTAGCAGAAAGTTTAGGCGGTTACGAAAGCTTAGCTGAAATACCGTAAGTCCACGAAATTTTTCGATTTGTTGTTTATTAAAATTAACATCAATTTTCTTTGAATACAGATCAATTATGACGCATTCTTCGATACCGGCAGAGACGAGAAGGGAATTGAATATCACAGATAATTTGATCAGATTATCTGTAGGTTTGGAGGATCCAGAAGATTTAATTAGCGATCTCGAACGTGCATTAGAAGTTATGTAAATAGAAAACCTGATATTCAAGTAATGACTTTAGTAGTAGAGTAGTTATTATATATTTTTCACACACTATGAGCCTTTTTATAAATATATTAATTTAATGTACTTGTATTGTATAGTATTACAATATTAGAAATATAATACAAGCCTGTAATGATATAGTGATAATTTATTGAAGATTTTATTTTTTACATTCTCTATTGTGTCTGTTATTTAAGTTATGTTTAAGTGAAGGAAATGTCGATACAACATACCTTAAACTGTAAAGATTTTATTACACAAAATGTCTTTTTTTACACTCACACTACTTAGATTTTAAATTAAAACAATTGTATGAAAGATATCTCAATGAAATTAATGTTATAAAATTAAAAAGAATAATTATAAAAATATAAATTATATACATACATACATTAGCGTTATTATTTTCCGTTGCTACTTAGTGTTGTTTTTGTCCAGTGGTTGAATGAACATTTTTTTCCTTCAGATCTTCTAACGCTCATTTTATATCAGTTCTCTCATCTAGTCGTTTCAACTTGTTTCCTCTACACAAAAAATTGTTATAAAAATTAAATCTGCAGCAGTTTCTAATGCTGTTAAAGAACGATTTCGCTTGCTAATTAAAACAATTGTTTTTACTGCATAACTCTTTTTCTGAATTTTGGAATAATCCCACCGAGCCAAATCTGCACTACAAGAACTACGTCTGTAGGGCAACCATCGCAACATAACTCTTGTTGACGGATGCGTAATATTGCCCCGTGACACTTTTTTTCTTATATAACCAATCAAATTTGACCTCAGCGATCAACGTGTCTCAAGTCACAATCCGTTTCATAAATTAATCCATATTTTCGCTACAGAAACTTAAAAATTCAAGCGAAGACTCGCTGCGTTGTTGCTTTTAAAGCGGTGTAAGCATTCTCGACATCCTAACCGTACACATGGCAAAATGTTAATGGAAGATGTTCAAAATTGTCATAGATGATATATCGATTATTTCTGCAATTTAGACGAATATGTCCTCCGCCTCAATCGGCCGGCTTGGGCACCTATCGGCTTGAATAAATTATGCCCAGAACAAAATTCTCCATAAACAGACGATATCTCTTCCATAATGATATGTGGCGTTTTTTCCTTATCTAGTTGTATTTAATCATCATCTAATAACAGATGCGGAAACAAAAAAACTCCTCTCTAGCCCCTTTATTCCGGAAATATTTTTTCTTCTTTTTTGACGTTTTCTTTAGAGTGTCAGTTATTCTAGCTATATAAGGTAGATATGCATATTTTGTTGGGACCTGCAAACTTATCTACGCGACAACACTCAAAAGACTTCAACGCAGTAAACGATGGTCGTGAAAACCTACGCTCCACTATTAGATCCCTCTACAGGAGGAAATCTACTTGAAGACCAGGTACCTTGACAAACAACACAACGAAAGTGTGCATATTACATACCGAACTATATTATTTACATCTACACAATACCATTTCAATCCAACGCCTGTGAAACTCAAGAAAAACAAATTCAAACACACAACTAGAACTAGATATCCAGAAAACAGTAATAAAAATCAGAGAACCAATTTACTGAGGAAGGAATTGCTCATCATCAGAAAAAAAATCATCTCCTAGGCAGATTGAATCTGTCATAATAAATCTATCAGCTAAGGAAGCAGAAGAAATCACCGACAAGGAATATCATTACTAAAGGTAAACACAAAGGTCTGCTGGATATTCAGAAGAACGAAAACTTGAACGTCGAACAAGCTGATAAAGGAAATGAAATTTTAGTGATGGATAGAGAAGACTACAACCAGAAGATACGTACACTTCTGATGTTTTGGGCACTACAACAAAATTAGAAAAGCCATCACGGATTTAAGTTTACCGAAAAAAAGAACAAAGATATCTACTTCTTTCGGACAGTCAACCACCACGACTATCTGGGTTACCAAAGATCAACAAAACAGGAAACCCTCTAAGACCGAACACTGAAGAAACAAACAACTATGTGAAAACATCTTAACTATAGTTCTCTTCACAAACGAACTACAAAACTTTTTTTGTCATCCCGCCACCAATGTACTTTCTATCTTAATTTTAGTCGAACAAATGTTATAAATAATCTTTATATATAATTTGTAATAATTTCAATATTATTTGTCATCTTTGTGATATCAATTATAATTCTATTTGTGAGATTGTAATAGTAAAAAATTCTCTGAATGGTAAATTTTATAGATGTACAACCTCACAAACGATACTACTTGTATTCGCATTTTTTTGTAAAACGAAAGTTTTCGAAAGTTTTCAAATTATGAAATGCGCCGGAAAAACTACATGCGGGTCTGATAGAGCTGATCTCAACGTACTTTGTATGAAACAGGAATTTTTATGAACAGAAGAGTGGTGCAACAATGGGATCACCATTGGGACCATCGGCATTTTCATTAAAACCTTCGCGTAAGAAGCTGTTGAATCTGATGGCAACCTCAAACCAAAATATTGCTTTAGATATATGTGACACTTTTGATATGCTAAAATGCACATTGATCGATATTTATACGTTTCGTCTCATCATCACCTGCAACAAAACATAAGGGTTGATTATCTTTCAGTTCTTGTTAAAATGTTTATGTTTTGCATTCTTTTAGAACTTGGCACACCTTGATGGTGTGGGAGGTTGGTCACTGGTAACATTACCACTGACCGTTGATTGCGTTTTATAGTGTATCATGTAAATTACTAAATTTTTTATCCAAAATATAATGGAAAATTACGCAACCAAAATCTAATACTACTTTGATTGATGATAGCTTTCGCAATGAAACTCGCCCATCAGTTGAATCGATGATTAGACCAATGATTAGACTTACCGGAACCCCTAGATTAAATTATTCGTTGTTCTTGTGATACTTCCGTTTGACGCTTTAAAAAATATTAGAATCCACAAGGTGTAGTATAATTTCGGACTCTACTATACATTATGACACATTTATGGTTCTTGTACAACAATACAAGCATATCTAAACCTCATACAACCCAACAGCGATCATTAAAAAATACCGATCGCTAATGCCGGATCTGGTGTCGTTAGTCGGTGCATAATTGATTGCCTAAAACATTTCAATTATGTGTGCATAGCATGGTAACAACGTAGAATCATTGCACGGAATAGTTGCGGTAACAGTTACCACCACGAACTGCCACAGTCGTATTCGAGGCATTTATTAAAAGCCTTTATTTCTCGCTGGATATTCCCGCATTGATCTACGAAGTTATTTTTAACAATTGTGTTGTACTACTCTCATAAAATTCCGATTAATTTTGTATCAAAACAAAAAACATTTTATAGACGTGCTACATATATAAACGGTGAGCATTTTATAATTTTTTACTTTTACTAACAATATTGTTAAGTCAACATTTAATCGGACGAGTCACATTAATTTGTGGACAATTCATACTTAAGATTCATTTACTAATTTAGTAGTAACAGCCCGCATTGTTAATTCTGATGCAACTTATGTACTCGTATCAGATTAATCCGGCAATTTACAACAATTCAAAACAATTAAAACGCAGGAATTAGATGATGCAATACCCGATTTTTTGTCTCATATTTTAAAAAATTTGAAAAATCATCATCATTTTACCACAATTTGCTTAACTTTAGTGTAATCGTTTTTTTAATCTGATCTAATAGAGGTACAAATAAAATTCAACCTTGATAATTAATTAATTTTTATTATATCAAAATATTTCACACTTAGTGTTGTTTATCTCAAATATTTCTTTATTCAAATATTAATTTTTACTTTATCAAGATTTATTCGTTTATTAAATCGATTAATATCAGCAGAATAGCGTTTTAGTATCTATATATAGCTATCGGGGATGTCAAAAAAATGGAAGAAGTAGAGACGGTATTAATTATCCTTAAAATTTGAATTGAAGGTGCTCAACAATTGTTAATCACCCTAAAAAACATTTTATTTTATATTTTATTAATTGACTTGCCTCGAAGCTTTAAAAGGGGAAAATTTTCCATTGAATATATGAACACCGATTGTGAAGAGCAGTTTCTGTATCTATCCTCGAAAATGCTGAATGAACATTTCATATGAACCTGTCAATCATATAGTTCATGTCAATTTGGGTACGAGAAAGATTTCTGCAAAATGGATCCCCAAAAATCTGAATAATGACCAGAAGCGTGCAAGAATAAAAGCATCGCGTTCGATCTGTGGTCGGTTTGAAAATGATGGTTAAGCCGTATTGTTACTATGGACGAAATTTTGAGTATATTTCTACGATCCACAACCAAAGCAACAATCGATGGAATGGAGACACTCTGGTTCTTCAAGGCCTAGGACGTTTCGTGTTCAAAAATCTGCTGGAAAAGGTCTTTTGTCAGTTTTTTGAGATTGCTATGAAATAATCATGATTGATTGTCTGGTTAAGGGTGGAACAATAACTAAGAATAGTATATATACTAAGCCACTCCGACGCCACTTTGACCTTTTACCCCGCGATGGAATTCACTATCATGTGTAAATTATCTCATTATTATAAAGGTTGTTCCTGGAAAAAAAAGTTTCGGTTCACGTTGCAACGTTAATTTTGTGTAGAAATGTATAACTTATATTGAACGGCTTTGATCAGGTATTGAATAGCACGGTGCTGTTTAATACCTGATCAAAGCCGTTCAATACCAGATCAAAGCTGTTCGATACCTGATCAAAGCCGGTCAATATATTCCTACACAAAATTAACGTTGCAACGTGAATCGAAACTTTGTTTTCAAGAACAACCTTCATAATATTGAGGTAATTTACACTTCGCGGGGTCAAAGGTCAAAGTGGCGTCGGAGTTATTATTATAATTATAATGTTTTATTAGTTCAAAAGAAAAAAGTACAGAAGGTAGTTAAACAATATAAAGTAGGTAATAACAATACTAGTAATAATGAACATAAGTAGTAGAAATATTAGAAATGTAATTGAACTAAACGTCTTAAGATCAGTGGAGTGAAAACTCACACCACTGCTCTACCTCTTGAGCAAGTAAGTTTGGATAGTGTATGGCTAACGAAGTGTAATTGATATAATAAATGACAATGAAATATTAATAATTGACAAAGTTTTCACTCCCCTCACAAAGAAAAGAAATACGACTTCAAACTGCGACGAAAGGATGGGATGGACAAAATTTTAAGGAATGCAGGAATAGGGTTGTACAACTTCACAATACTATATCGGAATGACCTCTTGAAACACTGTAGTTGATGTTGTGGAAGAGTCAAAAGGCCTCTACTCCTAACATTAACGTTATGAACATCCATTCTAAAAACAATCTTGCGATATAAATAACTGGGTTTTTTTAAAGATATAATTTTATGGAAAAATACAAGATATTCGATTGCGAATATTAGGCCAATGAGCCCATTTAAGTGCATGAGAAATATGATCATATCGACGTATACCTGAACTCGTTGTATGCGCAGCTTATCCACGCTGTCAAGACAGGGAAAGTATACGTGGTCACAAAAATTAAATTGAGAAAACACAAGAGATTCGCATAAAATTTTGCGTAAATGTCTAGACAATCCTTACTACCATAAAGTATTTTCAGATTACCAAAAGCTCGTCGAATGAGTCCAGAAACGTGTTCTTTGAATCGTAGCTTGGTATCAAGATAAAGGCCAAGATTTCTAGAACAATCAGAATGGGGAATGACTACATTACGAATCTTGACCTGAGGCAAGACCAAACTTCTTTGTTTAGTGCGGCCAAAAACTAACACCGCTGATATCTTGGGATTGATAGAGAGAGAATGGCGTACTTAATACTTCAAGATCATCATTAATTTAAGCGACAGCTGCCACAACATCTGAAGGATGGAATGAGTAAAAAATTTAAGTATCATCAGCATAAAGTTGAAAGTGACTGTATTGTAAACGCTTAGTTATATTAAAGCTGTAAATTGCAAATAATAAAGGGCCCAAAATACTACCTTGAGGAACACCCAATGTAGCACGTATCTGATTTGATATTTTACCATTAACACCGACTTACTGTACCCGAAGATTGAAAGAAGTTCAAAGTAGTTTGATCAAAATCGATAGAGCGCAAGATAGCTAACAAAAGCGAGTGGTTAACTAGAAGAACCAAAACCGTCACCAAGTTATCGTCCATTGCTTTAAAAATTTCGTCTTTAATATGTGTCAAAACTGTGGCACAGCTATATCCTGGGCGGAACCCTGACTGTTGACTTGGAGGAATGGAATTAGCATCTAGATAAGTACGAATCTGCTTTTCGACTATCTTCTCCAGTACTTTTGAAAGCAGGGGAAGGATGGATATAGGTCGCAGGTCACTAAAAGTGGTAGGATTAGAAGTTTTGGGAAGAGGAGTAATCAAGGCACCTTTCCAACAGTTGGGGAATATACCGTCTATTAAGCATGAATTTATTAAATGCGTGATGACTGGAAGGAGAAATGGACAGCAGTACTGTATCATTTTGAGACTGATATTATCTGTACTACAGGAATTAGACTTAAGAGAAGAAATAATAGTGTCAATATCTGCTACCGAAGGTAGGGTAAAACAAAAAAAAAGTTACCTACTTAGTTTTATTCGACGTGACTAACCACTCTACGAGAAAAGATTATGGTGAGAAGAAGTGGTTATCCAAAGGTGTTTTCTTTTTGCAGGACAATACCGCTGCATACAATTCGTATGTAGTCACGCAAACAATTCGTAATTTAGGGTTCGAATTACTCGAACATTCCTCTTATTCACTATATAGAGACTCAACTGAAAAAAAGTTTCATAAAGGTCGTAAAGTTTATTCCAACGAAGGGGTGAGGTGAGGGACGAGATGTTATCCATAATATATCGTAGCTTTTTTATTGATATCGCAGAGGATATCGCACAGACATCCACTAGGATATCCGTATAAAATACACAGAAATGTTCATAAGATATCCTCAATTCATGAATCAAAAAACGTCATTTTGATCATGCATGATCTGACTAAATAGAAATCGACATTAAATTATTAAATACGAATGGTATGATATGATCAAAACGTGTTATGTTCTAGCAAATATGTCGGAGAACTCAGGATATTTACCGGAACCGAAAGGATTCTCAACAAAGGCAATACATTCCGCTACTGATCCAGACAAATGGGATTCTATGTGTGTCGTTCCACCACTTGTTTTGTCCACTACATACAAACAAATAGCTCCTGGGCAAATAAAGGTAAGGTTTGATTTGGATCAAAACTTTTTAATAGCTGGATTAATTTCTAGGAATTTAAGTATGGTAGAGGAGGTAACCCATCCAGAAATGTTTTGGAAGGGTCACTTCGGGCTCTCGAAAATGCCGAATATGCAATTACCTTCGCCTCAGGTTTAGGCGCCCTTACAGCCCTTATAAACTGCCATTCCAGAGGGGACCATTTCGTCGTAGGCGATGACATGTACGGAGGAAATTTTAGGCTTCTGGATAAAGTAGGAAAAAATCTTGGAATAGATATATCAATCGTAGATGCTTCCAATTTAGATAATGTAAAAAATGCTATGAAACCTAACACTAAAGTAAGATACTACAGATTTGACATTTAAAGTTTGATGCATAGGTTTTAACTTTTTATCTTTAACAGCTAGTATTTATTGAAACCCCGACAAATCCGTTGTTGAAGGTCTTCGATATCAGGGCGATTGCAGAAATAGCTAAGAATAATAACGCGTTATTTTGTGTTGATAATACGTTTTTAACGCCTTTTTTCCAAAGACCACTCGAATTGGGAGCGGATTTATCAAGTTATTCATTGACGAAATATATGAATGGACATACAGATGTCATAATGGGTGCGATTGTTACGAATAATAAAGAATTACACGATAAATTAAGGTTTCTACAAAACAGTAAGTGTTTCTACTTTTATATATAACGACAATAATTTATATCTGTGCTGTAATTGATATTCTTATTTAGTAAACGGATGTATCAGTTTCTAAAAAAATTTTCTTCATATCGCTAGAAGAATGTTGTTAATCTAGAATATGTTTGTTCTTACATATCCTTACTTTATAGGTGATGATACCTGATAATGCAGTCTATTTCAGTTTATTACTTTTATTATTGTTTCCTCTCATTCGCTTTCATTTTCTTTTTCTCTTATGTGCTCTTTCTTGACACACTGTAGCGGATATTCTTATAATTAGGGGATAAAACACATAGTATCTGATGGTGGTATTTTCATTGCCTTCAACTGCGAAAAGCAGCACTTGGTGGTCCTGAAATGACGGTATTTTCATTGGCTTCAATCACAGAAAACTGTATAATTGAAGATAATGATGTGCGAAATGCTACAACAATCATTAGCATATAAAGCTACCAGAATAATTCCAATTGGATCACATAAATGCCTAGTATGTAAACTCAAATGTGAATGAGAAAAGTTTATAAGATAATTCAGACGGCATTCATGTGAAACTGTTTTGTCCAAGTGCCAAATCAGGAAGAAGTTGATATACTGCTTTATTTCCCTTTCATGCGAAAACTTCATTTCCTATTGAAGCAGGAAAGAATGGTGATTCATCACAATTTTATAGTTCCACAAGCCAACTCAAGGTACCTTCCTATCATCGATGCTGACTTATTCCTTTTCATGAAAGAGTTTGTGTCTCTTAAGGTTATTAATAGTGATCTTGAACTTGCTTCATATTTATAGAAAAGCCAGGTTTCAACAGCAGGGTTCTGCTTCAATCCATTTTTAAAAGCCAATTAGCAAGAATGATTTATTTCGCACGATTCAGAATGGTTTGAGCTTTCTTGTCAGTAGCTGATTTGCCTTCAATTTTATATTTCAGGCAGCATAGGTACACGTCATCATAGCGAGTAACTGTCATCTGCTTCTATATGAGTAATGCTATTAGTTGCATGCGAAGCACTTAATCGTACAGAATATTTCACAGAGTTTGGCTCCGACATCGAACCCTGAGGTACTCCGACATTCACTTCCATGGCTATTCCATTAGACAGCAAGATCCTCATCTGGAGGTAGTCTTCGCCGATGAGTAATGCTAGGATATCTGTGTATGCTGTTGTTCTAACTCCCTCTATTACCTTAGTAGTTCCAGAGGGTTGGCTCCAACACCGTGCCTTGTGGTACTCCGGCATTGACTTGCATGGCTATTCTACTAGACAGCAAGATCCTCCTCATGTGGAAGTAGTCCTCGATGATAATAACAAGATACTCTGGTATATTCCTACGTTTCAGCTTCGCAATTATTCTACTACAGGATGCAGATTTGAATGCGTTCCAGATGTCTATAGCGCTATCATCGTTACCGATTTCTTTGAAGATGTTTTCACTATTCTAGTGAATGCCTTAATTACGTATACAGTTGATTTTCCTTCACAAAGTTGAACTGATTCTCCGACAGCCAACTCATCGACTCCTGTACCACTTCCTTTAAGCGGTTTTTGATCGGTCAGAGCAATTGTGGACTCTCTGTTGAACATGATCATTGAACCGATAAAAGGTTTTAGGTCAAGCATTTTCATTTCCTCCCATAACCTCAGTGCAAACTTTTTTTAAAGCAGAGTGCGCCATAGATCTTTTTCTTTGGTAACACTAGTAGCCTTTCCTATCTCAAAATAGATGTAGTTATGATAGATCAAAAATCTGTTAAATATCTATTGAGCATCTCTCCATTTCTTCAACAATTTCGATACAAACATCTTGATGGTATTTTGTAACACTTTTTCAAAATAGGGCGAAAACAACTGACACTTTTCAGTACCATAAATAGCTCTCTTCTCACAACGACTTTCATTTCAGCTATGGGCATTATTCCTGGACCATTTGATTGTAGCCTAGTAACAAGAAGTCTAAAAACTCTAGCTTTAAGAATGAAACAACATAATACAAATGCTTTAGCGATAGCAAAATTTCTAGAAAAACATCCTAGAGTACTTCAAGTATTACACCCAGGTAAGTTATTCATTATATGCAAAAACAGTTGTCTAATTTTGTGTCAACTCAGCCATTGCCCGGTGCGTAAATTTTATTATAGGCAACTGTAAATGCAACAGTTATCAATTGCATATCGACAATATAGTCAGAGAAATCATTGAATATATTTATTTATTACAGGACTAGAATCACATCCTCATCATGCTCTAATGAAGAAGCAAACATCCGGTCATAGTGGTATTATGAGCATGTACATCGATGGTGAACGAAAGGAAGGAGAAAAGTTTTTGAAAGAACTCAAAATATTCACATTAGCGGAAAGTTTAGGCGGTTACGAAAGCTTAGCTGAGATACCGTAAGTACTTCAAGTAATATTTAGCTAAAATTAAAACAATTTTTCTTTTAATACAGATCAATTATGACTCACGCTTCAATACCAGAAGAAATAAGAAAAGAATTAAAAATTACAGATAACCTGATCAGATTGTCTGTAGGTTTAGAAGATCCAGAAGATCTAATTAATGATCTTAAGCATGCGTTGGATATTATGTAAATAAGAAATGAATTGTAAAAGATATCGTTTGTTTTATTTTTATAAAAATTTAATATAGCCTACAATATTATCTTACCTTTTCTACCTTACAGAAATTTTTTTATTGGTCGTAACCAAGATCGCAAAAAAATCATCGTTATTTCTGATATTTACTATGTACAATGTATAACATTTGTATGTATTCCTGGTAAGCAACGCAAAACAAATGATTCGACAGAAAAAAAGGCGTTTCCTGCCCAAATTAAATTGCTTTTCAAGAAAAAATCGAGAGAAACCATTCAAAGTGAATTGGAAACCATTGAAATGATGGTTAATGGTAAGGCCTACTCTGCTATTGCCAACCATCATCTCGGAAGTGTTTCAAAGATTTGTGGTTGTTCACCGAGCTAACTGATTAACTTGGAGTTACAAGTTCTAAATTTGTTAACAATGATATTAGTTAAAGATTTTTTCTGCAATAACAGCGAAGTAATACGTTTCTAAATGCATTTTGTATTCAGTAAAGTTCTAAATCTCAGACATAATTTACAACCCCAGTGATTGACAGTACGATTGTAGTTATGGGTTCTGCTAGATATAGTAATTAACACCTATTGTCTTTTTCCCTTGTGACACATTAGGTACACATATTACAAATGTGGTCTGAAATTGGGTGTCTGTCTTTAATAGTATGAAGAAGCAGAAGCAGCTTTGGTTTTGTCAGCTTGTATTATGGCATCTTTCCATTTCTCATTTTCTTTGGTAGGTAGTAGTATCATCCCTTGTGTTCAGGACGATTTTAAGTTCAATATCATTATTCCCATCACATTCTGTAAATATTTCAAATCGTGTGTTAGCTTCCATTATAGGATTAATAGCGACTTCTTTTGGATAAATGGTAATACTTCCTGCTTCACTTTTATTGTTGGTTGCGATTATATCACTTTGTATTATTGACTTGACAGTCCTATTGCCTTTTCTCCCAGATATATTTCCAGTTATCCAGAATTCATTAAAAATCAATTTATTCCAGAACATAAATTATTGCTTTCGTCTAAAATGCTTCTTCAGCGAAAGAAATTGATATTTAATATACCTATGTCAAATAATAAAACATATAGCCATGCCTACCAAAAAAAATCACTAGCCAGTAGCCCTTTCATCTTTAGAAACTCTTCAGGCTTTGGAAGCTTGAGAGGGTGGTGATATTTGCCTCGCGGAGTTGTGAGGGCGGATGGCACTTAATCACTCCTGAGATGGTCTTAGTATGGTCCTAGTTGTTCGTAAGGTACACTCTATCTTATGACATCTTTAGTTATGTCCCTGCTGCCCTCTGTCGTGGTAAAGCATAACTAGACACGTTTATAATCCTCCCTTTCTGGTTCACACTTACGTCCTCGTGTGTGTGAAGCAGGAGCTGGTTTTCTTCGTCTTTTTTTCTTGGAGTGATCTCGGATACATGGAACTTTCCGAGGATTTCAGCAGGATTTTGGACGGAACCCACATCGTACGTCATAGGGAAAACGGCTTTTATGATTTTATAAGGACCACCTCGTTTAGGACAGATCTTTGAGGAAAGATGTTTCGAAGCGTCAAATTGTGTGATTGAAGCAACACTAATGATCAGTGCTGATCAGTACACGCCTTTTGTCGTAGTTGCTTTTTCTGTACTTCGTCCTTCACATCATCCATTTGTCGAAGAAATTTCTTTAGGTAAGGAGTAATTTGGGGTACAAAATTATCTTGTTCTAGCACTTGCCGTACGTCATGAGTCACCTCTAACGTTCTTAGCTCTCGTCCAAAGGTTAAATACGCGGCAAATCGAATGTTTGGCAAATGAAGATCCCACGTGGTGTGATTGTTTTCAACTAATATCGATAATCGTGTTTTCTCTGCTTTTCCATTATACGGGATTGGCTTCTGGGTCGTACACAGGATTTAAGGTCTGTTTCACTCCTAAAATAAACATGGCTTGTTGCATTACGCTCGATACAAATTGCACACCATTATCGCTCAAGACTCTCCTTGGAAAACCGTATCTTAAAATACTTCTTCAATTAAAATTTTTGCACACTCTAACGAAGTGGGTTCTTTTAATGGGGATAATTCAACCCACTTAGTGGCTGTATCTTCTATTACATAAACCCATCTATTTCCTCTCTCGGTGTTTGGCAATAATGGTCCAAATAAATCTACGGATAAAACCTCAAAACGTTGGTTTTGCACGGGCGTTTGTACTAATCCAGCAGGTTTCAGGTTTGACTGTTTACTTGTTTTGGATTATTTTCTTTTTGATGTATATCATTCCATAAATTTACTTTTTTTATATTGACGATTATAAGGTCGTTTCTTCAAATATTGGTTAGTTTGGCCGATATAGCATAGTAGTAACTATGCTAACTAAATAAATGCCTCATGTATGTACCTTATTGTATTAGGTATTATAATTTTAGCTCCTGAAATTTCTCACGGCTGGATTTGGGCGTTAAAACCTTATCGAACGATAGCACGTTTAATTCCAATAAAAAATTACGTTTATAATAATATAAAAAACAAAAGCGGATGTATAATTTGAATCACGACTGTAGCAGTAGAGACCCAGCAACAAAATTTCGATCAATGATAAATATAATCAAGAGCCTTAAACAAGATTAATGTTACTTATTTTGAGCTTAACAAAGCTAAACTAACTCCCTGGAATTAATTGAAAATTGTTTATGTTTAATGTTACGTTGCCTGATGAAAAACACGAAATCAGCTTATAGTTCGTAGCTGAAAGTTTATCTTTATTCCCACGCATATGTGAATGAACGTAATCCTCCTTTTACGATAAGTTACGTGTATTTAAAGACGGAAACACTACGATGCCGGCCAGTTCCAACACAAAACGGGTTTGTGCTGGGAACTGCTGTGCATGTGAGTCTGTTGCGTTTGCATTTATAGTGTCTTTAATATAAAAAAAAGTTTTTATACCAATCTATATTTTTAACAGTACTATTTTATTGGCTTTCTAACAAATTGAACAGACTTTAATTTAAAACAGTTATAGTATTCAACTTAATTTTCGTTGTTTATATCACGCCTGGAACCGAAGAAAAATACTTTGCACGTGTTCTACAAACGGGGAGTCTAGCTTGTAGCATTTTTTGGGGTAAATAAAATAAGATTTGTCGTTGTTGTTAAATAAGTCATATTAATAGTTCTGATACTTACTGGTATCTGATATCTTATTTAAGATATTCTAGTAATAGATGAATAAAACTTGTAAATATTAAATAAATGATTCGGCAATAAATCTGTGATGCAGAAATTCTATGCAAATTTTTTGCAAACTAATGGAACGGAAATGTAAAATGTAAATTAAGCATAGCCTTGAGCATAAGATAACGCATATGTCAGGAGATTCATTTTGATCAAAACGTTCTCAATCATTTGTTAAATATTTTTATAATTCGTATTTTTACAGAAAATATAAAGCTAAATTTAGGCTGCACAGTAAACAATTAAATGAATGTGATCACTATAATATATATATCACATTTTGAGTTAACATTTATATTTTTTAATATACAGTGAGGACCTTTTTTCTTTGATCTATTAAGGCCTGTTCTTGACCTTCCACAAATTGGATTGTCGTCAATTAATTCCCTACCCCATCAAAATTACTAAACCAAAAATTGGAGCATGGTCACCATGTTTTTTTTTGTAATTGAATTTGGCGATTTTTTTTCCGAAAAAAATTAATGAATTTTTCTCGAGGACTATAAAGAATTTTTTAACGAAAAGAGGTAGAAACAGATAAAAGTTTTTAAATATTTTAGGATGGAAATTAAACATTAAAGACTTTTAGACACAAAAATACAACTCAGCAATCCAATTTTAAGGTAAATTTGGCGGGCTTGGGTAATACCAGAAACTAAAACAACGTCTAGATGCTTTTTTACCATAACTCAATATGATGTGCTAAAATTCTAATTACAGAATACGATCTCATTATAAACATAACTGCATCAATCATTGCATCTGGTAGGTGATCAAAATTGAGAAAAAAAATGAAAAACAGATGGAGATGACATCTGAGGGTGTGCCTCATTGTCAAAGCATCTGCATTTAATCATTTTATTTGGCAGCTGATTAGAATTGACAGAAAAACAAAAGCAAGCTGTGGATGGTCTTCCATTCTGGTTATAACTTGATAACCGGAAGATATGCCAAAATTCTAACTAGTAGAGTTTCATTGCCAAAGTAACTGCATCAGTATGCAAGAAAGAAAAAAATATAAAAAAGCGAATGAAGATCTGATTAAGAAGTATGTGAAAGTAGAAATGCATGAAAGCATCAAACCGTGGAAAAATATGAAATGGAAAGCAGGATAAATAGTCACAATTTATAAAAAAATAAAAACCAGGAAGAAAGTAACAAATATTGACTACATTGACTACATCTCCTCACTGCGACAAATGAGATCTATTGTGAATACCCTTAATCTTTTAATTCCAATTGATCTCCATATACTTCTGGAGAAGTTTAAGATGGCTATGACTCTGACATTAGCTCGTTTTAAATGCGCCTGTTCGAGGTGGCGGTACCTTTTGTGCATCATTTAATTGTAATCCGCCGTTTCACTATGTTCGGAATATAATCAGCATTTATTTACCTTACACATCTTCTTCAAGTGATATCTCAGAGGGTTGTGGCCAGTAAATAAAGCTGAGATGGTGCTAAGATCTCTCTTACTGAAATCCAGTAGAGATTTAGTCTTACTGAAGTCTATTGAAAAGCTAATAAATTTTTTTGATTGTCAGCCTCTCACTGTTAAAGATGAGCCTTAATGGTTTTTGGTAAGGCCACAGAATAGCAAGACCGTCAGTAGTAACTGTGTTTCTTTGGTCCAGAGCTTTGAGCGTGAGCAGACAGTCTCAAGTTAGCTTTGACTCAAAGGTACATACAAGCTCTTGGAGCCTTTAGTGCTGGTTGGAGGGGGAAGGGATAATACATAAGAAAAGAAACACAAGCAAGAATGCAAAAATGATAAAGGCGTTATCTTTGGAAATGATGACAATGATGCGTGAAACTAAGAGTTGTGGAAAGAAATATTAAGAACAATAGAAGAAGACTTTGTAAAGAAGATATAGACCCATAAAATAAAATGCATTGGTTATGTATGGAAAACAGAAGAAGATGCCAATATAATGGGATTACTGACATTGAAACCTGGTGGGATAAGAAGAATAAGAAGAGAGTCATGGACCTTGACAGATTAGGCGCATAACTTACCAGATAAAATACTGCGTGTGGATCGATCCCAAAGATAAAAATTAAGTGGCGTCAATTCTGGGGATCGAGGGGACCAACTACAAGGCCCATTTGAACCAAACCAACGGTCTTCGAACATTTCAATTGTCCATGCACCTCTCTGGTATTGTGGGCAGGTGCACTATCCATCTGATACCGACAGTCTTGCCTTATGTTTGGAGGTAAAGTTCGAAGAAAATTTAATTAATTCCTCTTAAGAGTTCTAAGTATTTCTGTTCATTTAAATTCTCATCGTAAGTTTCGTAGATTATGGTATCATTTAAAAGACAACAGAATACATTAAAACTGTGAAAATGTGTAGTTCTGCAAACGTGAGGATTTTCTCTTGCCCAGAAATGATTATTTCGTCGATTAACAATTCCTTCCCGATTAAACTTCGATTCATTGCTCCAAATAACTTTAGATAAAAAATTTTCGTCTTCTTGAATTTTTAATAAAATCATTTCGCAGTATGCAACTCTTTTCTGTTCGTCCCCAGGGCGGAAGTCTAGTACTAATGTTTGTGTAGTTTTTTTTTACCTTAACACTTCCTGTATTTAAAAAAAAAACGATTCCATTCTTCTAAATTTACTTTTGGTAATTGGCGGTAGATTAGGATATCGTTAATTAAACGTTCTACAAGTTCTGCTAAGAATTCTTCCACATTTGCCATGGATATAGAATTAAAATATCAGTATTGGAATACCAAATCGTCAACTGTTTCCATTGTATAAAATAGAGTGTTTACTTCAATAAGAATGACAACCAAATAAGCATTTGTTTATTTAATCATACTCAGCCTACTTACAAATGTGCATAGGTTTTAATACAGGTTTTAATTCATATTTGGTAAAAAGCGTTAATAACGTCAAAACCGCTAAGAATAGGTACAAGGACACTTATAGCGTATCGATAGCTAAATTAAATCTTCATCTAAATATGTGAAAATATACAGGGTGTTCCATTGAAAAAAAATAACTTTTGTGTTTGAAGTTTTTCGACTTTGCCACTAAATTTTGAACACCCTGTATAATGTGTGATAGGTTTGCAATGTATTTTGTGAACCCTTATGGTTTTACTTGCTGTTTGTTAAATATCGTGGTTTTGCATTTAAAGAAGAGCAAAAGAAAGACTATTAAACATCCCACCGCAAAACGCAATTTAAAAAAAAATTACAATAACTGAAAAACAATTGAAGATAGGTATAGGGTAAAAGCTAATACAGTGTATCGTAGAATCTATTGTTCAATTCAAAAATGCAATAATATACAGGGCATTCCATTTAAATTAAGAAAGTTGATAGCAATTTCCGGTTCTTCAGGAAGTTGTACAACATTGAAATATTTTAGAACAAAAGAAGACTATGGGTTCTGGAAACTTCTAATGAACGGGTTCCGTGATAGACCCTGTATAGATAATCATAGTAAAACTGCTCCAAAGCGACCATCAAAACACACAATTTGAAGTAGTTTTTATTAATGTTTGTTTTTTTTTTGTATTCATTGTTTCCCTCAAATTTAGTTTTGAAGTTAAGTTAAATTGCCAACATAAAAAGTAGATACCGAAAATGCGAACGTTTCATTTCTGTAATTCAATGCTCACATTGCACAGGTAAATTATTGCAAGACAAACAAATTTATCACTGTAAACATTTATAAAACTTGATTGCTGCAGTTCAAGGGAATAAGCAAATATTCTTTATCGCAGTTTTCAAATGTTTATTTTAACAAATATCACATTACATAATAATGTGGATCAGTACCTATTTATTTTTGATTCTAGATCGACATTTGTTCCGCCAGATTGTGAATCGTGTTTACAAACTTTGTTAACCATCTAATTTAGTTGATCGAATTGCTTTTTTTACTCGTTAAGAAGAATGGTGTATTATAACAAAAACAGAATGAATACTGAAAAATGACCAAGAACTCATTTAAAATTCAATTTTATCTTTTAGAAAACATGGCCGAAAATACAGGATACCTACCAATACCTAAAGGCTTCACAACCAAAGCGATACATTCCTCCACTGATCCAGATAGATGGGATTCCATGTGTATAGTTCCACCACTGGTTCTTTCTGCTACATTTAAACACGTCAAACTTGGCGAATACAAAGTAAAAAATTTACTTAATTAACTTAATTATACGTTTTCGAATTTCTTCCTTATTTCAACAGTACGAATATGGTAGAGCAGGTAACCCATCTAGAGACGTCTTGGAAGGTTCACTTAGCGCTATTGAAAATGCCAAATATGCCGTAACCTTCGCTTCCGGTTTAGGTGCACTCACGGCTATTATAAATTGCTATACGCAAGGGGACCATTTCGTCGTGGGCGATGATATGTATGGAGGAAACTACAGGCTGTTCGAAAAAGTTGCGAAAAATCTTGGCGTTGAGATAACCATGGTAGACGCTACGCTTATCGATAACGTCAAGAACGCTATTAAACCTAATACAAAAGTACGTTATCACTAATTTTGAATTAAATCTTTTACATAAACTAACATTTTTATTTCCGCCAGTTGATCTTTATCGAAACTCCAACAAATCCACTCTTGAAAGTCTTCGATATTAAAGCCATCGCTGAGATAGCTAAAAATAATAACGCATTATTTTGCGTGGACAATACATTTTTAACGCCATATTTCCAAAGACCACTCGAATTAGGTGCGGATTTATCGAGTTATTCGTTAACAAAATATATGAATGGACATACTGACGTCATCATGGGTGCCGTAGTAACAAATAATAAAGAAATGCATGATAAATTAAGATTCTTACAAAATGGTTAGTGTATTTCTAAATATACATATTTTTAGCTTAGTTCTTGCGTAACAATAATCTTAATATAAACTTTTGATTTGAGTTGATTTAATTTGCCGCATGCGGATGCGATACATGTGACATTACGCAACTTTTCATTACGTAATTTTTTGTTGTAATCAGTATATTTTAATATAACATGAATTAATTTTCAAAACATTTTTTTTGTATTATTTGCACATTTATTTCTCAAATTGCGTAATCTATATTAATTCTTTTCTATATTCCTTCACAGCTATGGGCATTGTTCCTGGACCATTTGATTGTTCTCTAGTGACGAGAAGTTTGAAAACATTATCTCTAAGAATGCAAAGACATATGAGTAATTCGTTAGCGGTTGCAAAGTTCTTAGAATCACACCCCAAAGTGCTTAAAGTATTACATCCAGGTAATTAATTCGAATATTATATTTATTTAAGGAAAAAAAAACAGCACTTAATATATTCATTTACTGCGAATGATTTATTAATTTCGCTGTATTTCATAATGCAAAAATGAGCAATTCAGCACTGACGGAGTAAATAACTTTAACATTTTGCTTGCGAATGTTGTTGGAAATAAATAAAAGAATAAGCTGATTATATAGTTGCATTTTTCTTCGTTCTTCTTAACATATACAGTTAGTCACAAAATAATTCGGCCTAATACAATAATGTTTTGTAATTGTATTTAACTTGGCTGGAAATCGTTTAATTGTATAAATATATACTTTGTTCAGATGAAATTATGTTTAATTGCTATTATACTAGTTTATATATATATACAACATATCTGAACAAAAATTAAAACTACAATTCAATAGAACATAAACTTAACAAAAGTATTTCCATTGTACAGGGTGGTCAGATAAGAATGCAAAGTTCTGTATCTCTGACACTATTCGTCGTAGAGACTTGCGGTAAAATTTTTTAAGACTAAAGTGGTCAAAAGAAGACCGCGAAAAATATTTTCAGATTTCCAAGATGGTCGCCAGGGAGCGTAACCGGCATCTTAAACCTTTAAAGTGATTTTTCACGGAAATGCACCCAGTAAATGTTACCAAAAAATATATGCTTTTTAAAGCTAAGCTTTACTCGAGTAATTTTTGTTTAATACTTTTTGACATATCTATTAAAATAAAGTGGTGGGAGGTAATTCATTTTTTTTAATAAACAGCTGTAACTCCTAAACGACTGAACTGCTTTTAACAAACTTGGTCTCATTGAAAAAAGCAATTATTGTTCCATCAAACCTATCTTACCTGTGATATGTCTATTTCTTAATGATGCCGCTAGAGCGCGTTTTATTATGTAATAGCAGAAAATTGCAAAATTCTCTAAAAAATTAAATTCAATATGACTTTTTTTCATAAAATTTACGTTTCCATCACATCTAAAAAGCATTTCAATACTTTCAAACCTTACTTGTGTGTGCAAAGAATATAAATTACACTGCCTCTATAAGTATATAGACATATGATTTTCCTCTATGGCCTACTCTTCATATTCTGTGTACCTTGCACTTGTATATTATATGCATTGATAACTATGCCCCTACACGTTTTTCTTACAATTTTTTGAACTAGGAATACTTTTATTATTTAAAAATTATAAATTATGCAATTGAATTTTGAAAAAACCCAAATAAATAACAATAAATACCTGTGTAATAGTGTCTTTTTAAAATTATATGATAACTAAATCTTCTTTCTGCGATATTTTAGGCTAGGAATAAGATATCGAAATACGGTTTTCACTAGCCTATTTGTAGTATGTGGTGTGGTATGATGGAACAATAAATGCTTTTTTCCAATAAGACCAAGTTTGTTAAAATCACTTCGGTCGTTTAGGAGTTACAGCTGTTTATTTAAACAAACATTTAATTACCCCCCACCACTTTATTTTAATAGATACGTCAAAAAGTGTTAAACAAAAATTACTCGAGTGAAGGTTAGCTTTAAAAAGCATATATTTTTTAGTAACATTTACTGGGTGGATTTCAGCGAAAAATCACTTTAAAGGTTTAAGATGCCGGTTACGCCCCCTGGCGACCATCTTGGAAATCTGAAAATATTTTTCGCGGTCTTTTTTGACCACTTTAGTCTTAAAAATTTTTACCGCAAGTCTTTACGACGAATAGTTTCAGAGATACAGCACTTTGCATTCTTATCTGACCACCCTGTACTTTAACAAAGTCACAAAATGATTCGGTTTTCTCATAATAGTTAACAACTACCAAAGATAAAATTTCACCAGTATGACCTCCTTTCGCATCAATGATCCATTTCACACGATTTTTCATCGATTCTTCTATCAAAGCTTTCTTCAATTCTGTTTTATTAGTTATACAACGTTTTTTTTATATTTGTCTTTAATATTGCCCAAATGTGCTCAATGGGATGGAGTATCTAAGACTTTGGGGCAGTTGTATAACAGCCAAGATTTGACCCTAAACGCTTTTCGTTTAGGGTCGTTGTCTTGGTAATAAACAAATGTATTTCTAACACCTTTCGTTTAGGGTCGTTGTCTTGGTAATAAACAAATGTATTTCTAACATCTAGTTTTTCTGCGCTTTTTCTCAAGTTATTTTTTAAAATATCCCTGATGCCGCCATACATCCCCATACCATTACATTTCTACCGCCATATTTCACTGTAGGTACTAAGTTCTTTGCCTGTAACTCTGTATTTTTCCTTCGCCAGACCCTCTGGTGACCATCAGAAGCAAAAATTTTGAATTTACATTCATTCGCAAATATAACATTGACCAAATACGTATCCAGTTTGTCGTACTGTAGGCAAACTGTTTGGCGAACTCATATCTGCTACCAATATTTTTCTTACTAATAAATGGTTCTTTCCCAATGCTTCTACCGTGAAGACCGTTACATCTTAGTATACGTCTCACCGTTTCTGTGCTTGCAGACTAGCGATGGAGCATATAACAAGATGGATCAGTTTATTTATTTGTATATTTTAAGAAATACCTTGAGAAAAAGCGCAGAAAAACTAGGTGTTGATAATACACTTATTTATTACCAAGACCATGACCCTGAACTTATAGCGTTTAAGGTCAAATCTTGGCTGTTATACAACTGCCCCAAAGTCTTAGATACTCCAGCACAATCGCCGGATTTAAATCCCATTGAGCACATTTGGGCAATATTAAAGACAAATATATAAAAAACGTTGTATAACTAATAAAACAGAATTGAAGGAAGCTTTGATAGAAGAATGGATCACTATTGACCAAAATACTACACACAAATTAGTTAAATTGATGAAAAATCGTTCTATTGAATTGTAGTTTTTAATTTTTTTCAGAAATGTTGTATGTATATAAACTAGTAATAGCAATTAAACATAAATTCATCTCAACAAAGTATATATTTATAGAATTAAATGATTTCCAGCCAAATTAAATACAATTACAAAGCATTATTTTATTAGGCCGACTGATTTTGCGACTAACTGTATACATATACAGTATGTGTAGGGCTACCATGCATGGTCAGAAAGAAAAGAAAAGCAAGAGCTGGGAGGACAACAACAAAAAGTCTTATGTACTTATATTATAAAACTAAACTATAATTGCAGTAAAAATGTAGAAAAAATATAAAAACTAATTCTTAATATTAATCAACTTTCAAATTAAATTAAACTGCAATAAAAGAAACAATGTGGAAACGAACCTAAAATTTTCGTACTACGACTTAAAATACTGTATAACCAAATATTTTTATTGCAGGATTAGAATCGCATCCTAATCACGCTCTAACGAAACAGCAAACATCAGGACACAGCGGTATTATGAGCATGTACATCGACGGTGGTAGGAAAGAATCGGAAAATTTCTTGAAAGCAATCAAACTATTCATAATGGCGGAGAGTTTAGGTGGTTACGAAAGCTTAGCTGAAATACCGTAAGTACTTAAGCAATATTCGAGTAAATGTTATGCATATATTTTTTTCTTTCTTCTATAGTTCAATTATGACGCATGCCTCACTACCAGCAGAACTACTCAAAGAATTGAACATAACAGACAACATGATTAGATTGTCCGTCGGTTTAGAAGATCCGGAAGATTTAATCAACGATCTCGATCAAGCATTGAATGCTATGTAAGAACAGGAAACAGATATTTTTGTAATGATTTTACAGATAAGGAAAAAAATTTATGTTGTGCTTGTATTGTATGTTTTACTATCATACCTGGAAACAAGAGAGCAATTAATGGAATTGTATTACGCTTAAATATTTTATGCGTTGCTTCTTAGACTTATACACGTTGATTTTTGATTCTGTTATTGCTCTTTTATTCCGATGTATGATTATTATATTGTACTCCTATTATAAATGGTATATAAAGTTAATCAATTGTATGATATAATAAAAAAAATTGTTCCATTCCCAACATTTGCTTCTAATTTATTTATTAGCCTCTTCTGGTTATATAACTGCAAACTAAATAAAAATCTGATTTGAATTTATCAATAACCATATAGGTAAGTAAACATTTTCACGAAATAATAAAAATTCGACAATTCATTATAAGGTTAATATAACCGATCTAACTAGAGGAAATTAGTTATTTTGTATTTTTTAAATTAAAAAACATGATTTGACAATACGTTGCTCTTTGGAAAGCATGATAACACAAACAGATTAGCTTAGAGTTTGAAACGGCATCTTTACCTTTTTTTTCTAACGCCACATACTACACATAATGATAATCATCAATATCGTAATAACGATAAATTAGGTGTATTTAAAGACTGAAACGTTCAAATATTTGCGAGTTGAATACAACACAGGTTTGTGGTGAGAACTTCTGTGCCGTTTAAAAAATTCGATTCTATAATCGGGGCTGTAATAAATCAAAGAGCTCTTAATTTTGAACATACGTAGAAATTAATTAAGTTGTTGTGGTTTATAGTTAATGCCAATTTTGAACATTTATGGATAAAGATGATTATAAATAAGGTATGTTTCATGATTGGTGTTGTTTACAGATCTCCCTCATCTGATAGAGCTGTATTTTTGGAAGCTTTTGAGAATTTATTGTCCGATATCATTCTTGACACTCATGAAATCATAATTATGGGTGATTTTAATATCGACTTATTGCATTCTAACGATAAATATTGCCTCTTGTTCTCTAATTTGTGTGACTCATTGGGTATTAAGCAAGTTATTGATAATCCTACACGTGTAACTTCAACTTCACAGTCATTAATTGACTTTGTCCTACTTTTCACATACGCCTGTACTCAAGTGTGGTGTCGCTCATGATTTGCCGATATCTGATCATTATTTAGTTTTTGCCCAAGTAGATGTATGTGTGCCTCCTCATGTTCCTCACTACCGAACTTTCAGAGATTTCCACCATTTCATCCATGACGATTTTTATAACGATCTGCAGGCGCTGCCATGGCACTGGATTTATAGTATTCAGGATATAAACAATAAATTATTTTTTTTAATTCTGTTTTAATTGACTTATTTGATATCTATGCGCCGCTTAAAACGGTCCGTTTTCGAAGGCCGAGGGCTCCATGGCTAACAGATAATATACGACTCATTATGTCACTTCGGGATAAAGCATTCAGAAAGGCTAAGACTCTAAGGACCCCTGCTTCTATAAATTATTATAAACAACTTCGCAACTTCACAACCTCTGCCATTCGTCGTGAAAAACGTGCCTATTTGCGCTTTGCATCTGAACATACAAGCTCTAGAAACCTATGGAAATGCCTTAAGACCTTGAATGTGTATAGTAGTGGCGCAAGGGCTGAGATACCACCGCATTTGGCTAATGTAAATGAGCTGAATAATCACTTTATAAATGCAATGTCTCACCATGCGGCTGATGAGGCTTTGGTAAATTTTTATGGCACTAATGTTACTGTTGCTGCTCAATTCTCTTTCACCCTTGTTTCTGTTGACGAAGTTAAATCAATATTATTTTCAATTAAATCAGAAGCAATTGGTCACGATAGTATATCGCACAAAATGTTAATACTTTGCTGTCCTTTTATACTTCCAATCATCACCCATATAATTAATTCGTGTCTCTTGGACAATATCTTCCCTGAATGTTGGAAAATCAGTGTTATTGTGCCAACAGCCAAAAATGGCTCCCCAATGAATTTTGGTGATATACGCCCAATATCGATTTTGCCGGTAATGTCTAAGGTATTAGAAAAGATAGTTGACCAACAAGTACGAATATACTTAGATGCTTTTAGCATCTTACCTAATGAACAATCTGGTTTTCGCTCGGGTTACAGCTGTGCAACAGCAATGGCTCACGTAACTGATGATATTTTCTCTGCTATTGATAGTGGACAAATTATGGTTCTGGTACTGCTGGACTACAGCAAGGCTTTCGATACCATCAATCACCAGCTGTTGCTATCCATTCTGCATTACGTTGGCTTCAGCTGCGAATCGATAGCCTTTTTTCAGTCCTACATTGTGGGTCGTAGTCAGATGGTGTCTTTGCGGGACAACAGCTCATCTTCCAAGTGCGTGGTATCTGGTGTGCCTCAGGGGAGTGTATTGGGACCCCTTCTTTACTGCATATATACTTCCGGCATCATAAAGTGTCTACGCCATTGCTCGTACCATATGTATGCGGATGATACGCAAGTCTATTTCTCTTTCAATGTGGACGATGCCCGGGATGCAATTGCGAAAATTAATGCCGATTTACAGTTTCTGACTACCGAATCATCTAGACATTCTCTAATAATTAACCCTAATAAGTCCTCAGTTATGGTATTTGGCCGGCCTTCTGCTGTATCCAGGATCATGCCTCAGGTGCGGATTGTGGTAAATGACGATGTACTGCCAGTATCTGAGTGTTCTCGAAGTCTTGGACTTTTATTGGACACACGTCTTCGATTCAAAAAACATGTCTCACGACTTATTAGTACCGCCTTTTATAAATTGAAAGTTCTTTATGGCAGCAGGGGCTGCCTAGATCAAGACATGAGGAAGTTGCTTTGTCAATCTCTGGTGCTTTCAGTCTTTAACTTCTGCATCAATGTATACTATCCTTGCTTGGATTACACTGACAGACTAAGAATCCAGCGAGTGCAGAATGCCTGCTTGCGATTCATTTATGGGTTAAGGCGATATGATCACATTTCACATACCCTCAAATGGGCAAATTGGTTAAGCATGTCCTCCAGAGCCAACTATCTCGCCTCTCTATTTTATTTCAAAATTATTTATTTCAAGAGACCCAATTACCTATATAGAAAGGTACTTTTCAGGACCGACGTGCACAACATTAACGTTAGGAGCAGGGGCCTACTGACGCCTCCCGCCCATCACCTGGAAATTTATAAGAGAAGTTTCTCTTATAACATTGTAAAATTTTATAATGTTATTCCTCACAATTTGAGATCTCTTGCTCCGTCTGCCTTTGCTCGTGGCCTGAGGAATTACCTTTACAGACTTTGTTAGGCTAACTAGGCGAGTGTGTTGAGCATTGGGTTCTAGATTTTTTTTGTTATTACTTTTCATTGCAGCGTGTCACAATCGGTACTGCATGCTATGCATTCTATTTATTAATATATTTCTCTTTCATTATAATTAGCGTTTGAGACTCGAATTTAGTTAGTAAGGATAGTTTAAGTTTAGGTACTAGAGTCAGAGCAGCTGTGTGCTTCGCATACAGCTGATCTTGTACCTTTTGATGGCAGATTTAGTTTATATTCTTATTATTATTTATTTACTCTAACCGATACCTTTTCTATCTTTTTTCTTTGTAATTTGATTGAATGTGTATTTTTTCTTTTATTTTTTGTCATCAATAAACAGCTATTATTATTATTATTATTATTATTATTATAGTACGTTCTATATCCGGAAAGATATTTTATACGTGTTCTACAAACGGTGAGTCCTTTTTTATTAATGCAGCCTAAAACTTTGTGCAGAAAGGGCAATACTTAGCGACCATCCTTACATGACATTACATTCTGAGTCAATGCAGCATAAGAAATGTTCAACAAATTATAGTCTTTTGAATGACGGAGATATGGTATCAAAATGATTCCTTGCCAATTTCAGTTTGTAAAATAGTCAAAAGTCTCACAGAGCCAAATCAGATGAATGCAGTGGATGATCGCTGACAATGATACTTTCTTTGGTCAAGAATTCACGTACCATGATGGCTTTGGGAGATGGTCCATTGTCGTGCAACAAAAACCGACTGCCTGGCTATCGATATTCCGGTCGAACTCATCGAATTCTGGCCCACAATAGTTGTAGAATTTCCAAATAATATTCTGCGTTCACCGTCTGGCCTCCTACGACGAATTTACAGTGAACAATTCCCTTTGAATCGAAGAAAACAGTCAGTATTATCTTGATTTTGCTCTTCTGAAACCGTTATGTTTTCTCTTTTAGCTCTCTAGCACTCTGAAATTTTGTTTTCGATTCGTTTCATCATCAGTTACAATGTCTTTGTTATGCTGAACTCTCCAAACTTTTTGATCATCTGTCAAAGTGTGTAGCACGAAGCGCGTACAGACCTTCTGTTTGCCCAAATGTTCGGTCAAAATTCAATAGACGGTGCTTTTCGGTATTCCTTTTTTCTCTTCGATGAGTCTCGCAGACACACAGCGATCGCTTCAAAGAATTTCTTTGACTTTCTTGATGTTTTTTTTATTGGGAGTGGTTTTTGCCGTCTCGGCTCGATAATTATCTGTACAGTCCTCACGGAATCGTGTAAACCATCGGAAAAAACCTCTGCATGGAACATACAGTCCCAGCAAACAAAAAGTCGTCATCAGGACGTCAAATTTTGTATTTTGAAGACCAAAAGACGTCCTCAAGAAGAATGTATGACGTATACCTATACACGTCTGTGAGGACGTCTATAAACGTGTCCAAAGACGTCTGTATACGTCTCCAAGGACGTCTATGCACGTCTTCGAAGACGTGTGTATTACGTTTACTTATCTTTTATTTCTGCAGATATGAATCCAATTTAGGTCAAGAAAACAACAAATATTATAAATCAATTTTGATATATTTTAAAATAAAATACATTTATAGTCGATTTATTGTCCTAAAGTGATTTTATATCTGACGAAACAAAAGATAAGTAGACATAATATACACGTCTTTCAATGAATGTAATTTTTCAGAGTTAGAGGGCGGAATTTGTCAACACTTGATCTTATACCTTCTAGAAAACATGTCTGATAATTCTGGATACCTACCATTACCTAAAAGCTTCATAACCAAAGCTATACATTCCTCTACCGATCCAGATAGATGGGATTCCATGTGCATAGTTCCACCGATCGTTCTATCTGCCACATTCAAACACATGTCACCTGGAAAATTCAAAGTAAGAAACTTTTAATTCAATATCTGGGGTATATTTTTTCCCTTATTTCAACAGTACGAATACGGCAGGGCGGGTAACCCATCTAGAGATGTTTTGGAAGGTTCTCTTTGCGCTCTTGAAGATGCTAAATATGCCGTTACCTTCTCCTCGGGCTTAGGCGCACTCAACGCTGTTATAAATTGCTATACCCAAGGAGATCATTTCGTCGTTGGCGACGATATTTACGGAGGAAACTACAGACTGTTCGACAAAATTGCGAAAAATCTCGGAGTCGATGTAACAAGTGTGGACACCACAATCATCGATAATATAAAAAGTGCCATGAAACCTAATACAAAAGTACGATTTTACGAATTTGTTATGAATCCTAATCTATAATCTTTATTTCTACCAGTTGATATTCATTGAAACTCCAACGAACCCGTTGATGAAAGTCTCCGATATTAAAGCTATCGCGGAAATAGCTAAGAATAATCACGCAATATTTTGCGTGGACAATTCGTTTTTGACGCCGTATTTCCAAAGACCACTCGAATTAGGGGCGGATATAACAATGTATTCGTTAACTAAATACATGAACGGCCATGCGGACGTCATCATGGGTGCCCTAGTAACAAATAATAAAGAAATGCATGATAAATTAAGATTCATACAATATGGTAAGTTTTTGTTTTCTAACATAACTATTTTTAACCAATTCCCGCGTTATAATAATCTAAACATAAACTTTTGATTTACACTCATATCAAGAGTATTTTATTTGTTTTATGTGGATATGATAAATCTGTGTGATAAAAATATGAAAATATTAACATTAACGATGTAACGCCAAAATATATACGAGTGTAGCGTAAATATTTAATATATGTATTTTATACATGCTAATTCGATTCTGTGATTCATTACAGGTATGGGTATTATTCCTGGACCATTTGATTGTTCCTTAGTTACGAGAGGTTTGAAAACGTTACCTTTAAGATTAGGCAGACATATGAGTAATTCTTTAGCGGTAGCTAAGTTTCTAGAAGCACATCCTAGAGTACTTAAAGTGACACATCCAGGTAATAAATTCAAAATTTGAAGAAAAAATGGTAATTTTAAGCTTTGTATAGTTTATAGCAAACTTTCTGTTTCTAATTCTTAGATATTATCACCATCATCTGAATCTTGATTACAAGAATCTACTTATTAAGCGTCCGATTTTATTCTGATTGGGAGTTTTAATTTATTTTATTTAAGTTTGTAAGCTGGTCCTTAACATTATAGTATCTATGTCCATTTCCATATTTAATTAATCTTCAAGCTTAATTACTTAATACTTTTAAGTCGTGGTATCCTCTATTTTGTTAATATAATTCATTTCTAGCTTCAGACGGCTGCTCTGCAAAATATGCTATCGGGACAATACAGTATTGACAATTGAATATTAAAATTGAAAAAATATATATTTAGGATGAGTTGTACCATAGAGAAGGCAAGCTTGACTTTTTCAATTAATGTAATGAACATATTATAGCGCAGAATCCAAGGAAGTTAAGCTTTCAGGTTTATCAAATTTTTACTTATGGGTCGTCATAACCCAATCAGCATATGAACTTCCATAGAACATCCAGTGTACATCCCTGGTTGGATATGCGGATGTCCATCGGATATTCGTCATAGGTACAAAGGATGTCCACTGGATATCCACTGGAGAGCCATTTTCTACCAAATTGGACATCCATAGGGTGTCTGTTTCAGATCCATTAATGGACCAAGTGATTAAAATATTGGGTTATTAAACCGTCACTTTTGCTGCTACATTAAGTGGGATTAATTAAATTGTCAATAACATCAAAATCTGAAATCAACATGATGTGTTATTCTCAAGATTATGCAACATGCGTATAGATCTGTTATTTGGGTGACGATATCCACAGTGTATATGTGATAATAGGCATCCATTGTACAGGGTGGCCAGATAAAAATGCAAAGTGTTGTATCTCTAAAACTATTCGTCGTAGAGACTTGCGGAAAAAATTTTATTACTAAAGTGGTCAAAAGAAGACAGTGGAAAATATTTTCAGATTTCCAAGATGGTCTCCAGGGGGCGTAACCGGCATCTTAAACCTTTAAAGTGATTTTTTACTGAAATCCACCCAGTAAATGTTACCAAAAAATATCTGCTTTTTAAAGCTAAGCTTTACTCGAGTAATTTTTGTTCAACACTTTTTGACGTATCTATGAAAATAAAGTGGTGGGAGGTAATTCATTTTTTTTAAATAAACAGCTGTAACTCCTAAACGATTGAACTGATTTTAACAAACTTGTTCTCACTGGAAAAAGCATTTATTGTTCCATTATACCTGTGATATGTCTATTTCTTAGTGATGCCGCTAGAACGCGTTTTCTGTTATTAACGCGCTCTAGCGCCATCACTAAGAAATAGGCATATCACAGGTAAGATAAATTTGATGGAACAATAAATGGTTTTTCCAATGAGACCAAGTTTGTTAAAATCAGTTCAGTTGTTACAGCTGTTTAGTTGAAAAAACATTGAATTACTCCCCACCACTTTATTTAAGCTTTTCAGTCGAAACTACAAGAATGTAGCCTTCTGTCCTTTTTTAATTATAATTTTTATGGGTATTATTTATCATAAAAGAGTGTACACTCACGGAAAATAGTCTTAAGAAGGAGTGGGCCTACGCGCATCGTGCTGTCTCTTCGATAGTTTTATCCTGCTGCTCTCTTAAGAGGAATACGAATGAGAGACACGATGCGCGCGGCATTAAAATTTTCGAAGACTATTTACCGTGTGTGTACTTTACCTTAATTCATAATTGTTACAAAGAACGATGTTTTTTTCATTATCGCAATAGTAATCATCATTTAATAAATTTTTTATAAAACAGTTTTGATTAACAATTCCCCTGGTGAAATTATCCCCAAGTTTTGGCCAAAACTATCTCAGGTATCCAGTATATTCAGCCAATTGCTATACACTCGAATAAATTATTCTTTTTTGTGTTTCTTTATTTTTCCGCGAATGTTAGTAAATGTTTGGTCATCAACACCATACTAAAACTTGGACATTTTCCATAAATATGGAAGTACTCCCACGTTGTTGCCATCCCCAAGCATGGCCAAGATCACACGTTTCCGCAGAATTACCGCCCCATTGCTCTAGTTACCTGCTTATCAAAAGTCGCCGAGACAGTCATCAAGTGAAGATCTGTTTGCGATGAACATCTTGCAAGATAAACAATTCGGATTAAGGGAAGGCCCGTCTACGGAATGCCAGCTGTTCAAGTTGATCAAAGCCATATGAAATTCCTTAGAGGAGTGCGAGACAATGAGTGCGGTCTTTCTCAATATCCAAAGGGCGTTCGATACAGTATGGCATTACGGACTCATTCACAAAATGACCTCTGCTGGCATAAGTTTAGGAATTATTCGGACATTACTTTCCTATCTAACAAAGAGATCTTCCTCTTAGTGGGGCACGAAATTTCAATATCTTCCGCGAAGCCTCTCTGTTCCCGATTAATATGTACACTCGGCACGACTTAGTCTCCGAACGGTTTTATTAATTGTGAACAACAGTAAGCTGTCTTTGTCAGTCCATCTCCTCCACATTTAACGTGACCGTTTCATCGGTAAGGATAATAGCATCGATTATCGAAGAAACGGTCACGTTAAATGTGGAGAGAATGGACTAACGAAAACAACACACTATCGCTTAAGAAAACCGTTCGAAGACTAAGTCCTGTCGAGTGTACGACTTACTAAAAACCTCCCAAGTTCATCTGGCAGGCTTTGGGAACAGGTGGACGCCATCAGTCAATGAGGAAAAAGGTGGAAATTCAAACTAAATGAAAATAAATGTGTAGCAGTCTGTGTCACTAAAAGACGTAGATAATAATAAATTCATTTTGGCATAACCTTGGATCAGAGATTGACATTCAGGCAGCACATCCAAAAGCCTAGCTAAAAGTCACTCCAAGAAATTAGAAACTGTCCAAAACAAAATGTTACAAACGCTAGTATAGCTGCCCCATGGTCTATCCGCAACGAAATGAAAACGGACCTTGCCATGCCGTCTATCAAGGACCACACCACAACGCTGGCTACGGGAATGTTAGAGAGGACTTTCACTTCCACCAATCAGCTGATCGAAAATTCATCAAAATGAGTTCAGTCTCGATAGACCCCCGCCACAAGTGAACATCCGCAGAATATTCGGTATTTACAACGATTACATCACCACTCTAGGGAAAATCTTCGTTATACAAAGAACTTTAAATAAAAATCTCCAAACTATTATTAACACACGTCTCAAGGAAAAGGGGCTTCAACCTTAATCAAGAAGGGTACAACTATAGGGCATAGGATGAAGAGATCATCGAAAACTAAATTTAATTTTACGGCCCACTCATTTTTTTTTGTGAATATCCGTGTTTTCATTGCTGTTAATTTATTACAGGATTAGAATCACATCCTCAACACGCACTAACGAAACGGCAAACATCAGGACATAGCGGAATGATGAACATGTACATCGACGGTAGCAAGAGAGAATCGGAAAATTTCGCTAAAGCAATTAAAGTATTTACATTGGCGGGAAGTTTGGGTCTCTGTGAAAGTTTAATCTCAATACCGTAAGTGTTTTTAGATAGCATTTTGTTCAAAATCAATCGCTTCTGTTTGAACGCAGGTCAATTATGACGCATGCATCGATACCGGAAGAAGTACGGAAAGAATTGAATATCACAGACAATCTAATTAGATTATCCATCGGTTTAGAAGATCCAGAAGATTTAATCAGCGATCTCGACCAAGCATTGAAGGCTATGTAAATGAAAGAAAAACAAACACTATTAACATTTTTTATAATAATTTAATATTGTACCTACATGTCGTTATATTATAAATATAATACAAATCTATAATGTAATAAAAAAAAATCGAAACTATTCGCATTGTAATTGAAATCTTAGACGAGAACATTAAATAATAATAATAAAAGCATCAGTTATTATAAAACATCTTCGTATTATATTATTTTCCTGCCACAACCCACATCTTATACTAAAAATAGAAACGTTAATGTAATTATTATATTTCTATCGATGTTGGAAATAGTGCTGGTTGTAAGATTATTCGAAGATAAGAAAATATTTGTGCAGGTCATGTTTTCGATATTTGTAAGAAATGAATCATTGATCGTTGCATAAATCGGTGAATCCCTGGATAATTGCATCACAGGTCATCTTAGTGATGTCCGAGCATTTTGCTAGATTCATTTTAACGCTCGATATAAACTGTAACATAATAAAAAAAATGATTATCAAGTGTATAAAAATTAAATTATAAATTATCAAAATCTGCTCTTCAAAGCGAGAGGTTATCGATAAGTGCCGCAAAACAAATATTTTATATAATGTAAAATACAGTTTAACAAAAATTACCTTTTCCAAGTAACTTATCGATACGTCTTGAAAATACGGCTTATTAAAATCGACTCTACTTCTCGAACCGCTATCGCTGTAATTATAAATCTTTCTTGCGTAAATCAACAACTGATCAATGCAAATATTCGAGGAATATATATCAACCTTCAATTTATACGGTACGAATTGATCTTCAAAGTTCTCCTTCTTTTTCACGACCATACAGCGAAACGGCGAAGCGATTAAAGCACCATGGGAACTAAACGGGGTCAAAATTATTCCTACACAAGGCTTCCCATAACCGATCCATTGCTGGACCGACAATTGAGTATCGATGTCTTGCTGCGACGGTTCTGGAGCAAAACTAGGATGGGAGTGGTACCAACCTATTATATCTAAACCTTCACCGTGTAAGATATCCGTCGCTTTAGCTTGGGTTACCGGGCACATATCACAGTGGGTTGATGACGAAGCCACGTTCTTGCAAGGCTCGTATCTAGTTATAGTGAGTATTTTAGTTTTATCGTTCCAGTGACCGCCCACGAGACCCATAACTTCAGATAGAGATGTATGAGCGTGGAAATCAATGAGTAGAATGACGGCAAGGCTAATTTCAACTTTGTATTCTTGCTAAAATATTAAGTCAAAATTATTACACAAAATTTGTGGTTTAATTAAAAGAAAACCTACAATAGTTTCTTCGTTAAACGATTTGCAATAGATTAAACGAACAATAGGTTTTTTAACGTATGGTTTCTTAACGATAGGATCCTCATTTATTACTGTTGTATTTATTATATCTCCACTTTCGTTATGTTGTAAGGTGCAACCGCCTTCACCATCCTAAAGAAAAAATATTTATGAATTAATTGTAATAAAACCGTTTACTTCGGGGAATTTTGGCGCCCAACGACGCCTTTAAGATGAATTGAGTAATGATGTTAATACACAATATGAAAAATTCATAAGTACTATTGTGCACGGTTTCAATGTTGCATTTCCACAAATCTAAAAAGAAAAATGATTGGATTACCGAAGGCATCCGTATTTCCTCTCGTCGGTTGAAAGAGTTACATAAATTAACTTTATATGGGGACGATCATATTCTTGAATATTACAAAACATACAAAAGGGTATATAGAAACGTCATTAAAACAGCAAAAATACTTCATAACAATCGAGTTATAAGTATCTCTAAAAATAAAAGTAAAGCGGCCTGCAACATAATTAATTCTGGAATAAAAGCTACAAACCCTAAGCAGAAAATAAATATTTGGGTAGATAGTGATTTAGTCGAACAATCAAAAGTAGTGGCAAATATATTTAATGAATATTTTAATGGCATAGCTAATAAATTGGCCTCTAGTACTGTCAGTCGAAGTATTATAAATGTTCCCATCAATGTCACTCATTTTTCCCTACCATGGAGACTGAGTAGCTGCTATAATTAACAACTTTAAAAATACCTACTCTAGTGGTTATGATAATATTAACTCATACTTATTGATGCAGTGTGTTAACGAACTAGTCGTTCCTCTAACAAATCTGATTAATTCTTCTTTTGCCGAAGGTAGGTATATTTTTTTGAGACACTCAAGATCGCTAAGATAACTCCAATTCTTAAAAGTGGCTCGTGTACTTGTATGGACAATTATCGTCCCATTTCAATCTTAAGTATATTTTCAAAAATAATTGAAAAATTAGTTGCTATAAGGTTGGTCAAGAGATAGACTGCCAGTCAGCAGAAGATAAATTAAAGTAGAAATTAGAGTCAAGTGACATCTGTGCCAGCTGAAGATACGCCAACAGCAGTTCCGGTGGCACAGTAGATGAAGAATTGAGGGGTTTTTGGTGGGTATGTTAGTCACGAGTCCCACACTACCGGCCATTGACATCTAGGTCCGGCGTCCATAAAGGATTTTCCCCTGGCAAAAAAAAGATTGGTCAATTATTTTGAAAAACATAATCTATTAAACAGTAGTCAATTTGGCTGCGTCGGCAATTCTGAGTTTTCTTGATGCATTGTATGGCAATATGGATAGAGGTATTCATGCATAGGATGTTTTCTGGATTTGAGCAAGGCTTTTGATCTGGTTGATCGTCAGATATTGCTTGAAAAAGTGGAATGCTATGGTATTAGGGCTGTGGAGCGTTCCTGGTTTTGTAGCTATCTATACAACAGGTTGCAGTACATCGACAATCGCAGTCAGTCTAATATTTTGAAAACATGTCAAGGGGTGCCACAGGGTAGTGTTCTTGGGCCATTGCTATTTATCATATATGTCAACGATTTTCCTATGTATAACTCGGTGATGTTTGCGGATGATAATGCATAATTACAACAACAAGTTGTATGTGAATGTCAAAAAAACGGTATTTATTGAATTTAAGCTAGACGGTGCCGTCCGCAACCGATCATACTATATAAAAATCGGAAGTGGCAGCATATCTCAGGAAGATGTTACCAAGTTTCTAGGCACTACTGTTGATTCGCGTTGCGGTTGGATAAGTTATGTTAGTAGACTGCAGAGTATGTTTTCTCATAATGAGATTAAAATCACAATTGAGTGTGGAAGTTTCGCGAGTCTTTAATTCGCACATTTCCACTCGCTCATCTCATATAATACATTGGTGTGGGCAATGTCGAGTGGTCTGAACTAAATGTTATGACGTTGCCATGTTATTTTTATATTTCAATTGTTGCTATATGCAAAGAAAAACCTTACATCGTTGCGTAGACTTAACTTTTACCATGATTATAATACTAGAAACGGAAGCATGCTGGAAGTTCCACTGCATAAGTTAGCATTTAGCGAAAAAAATCCGCGTTATCTTGCTATAAAAAGTTTCAATAGGCTGCCACAATACTGTAGGGAATTACCACTTCAATTATTTAGATGTTAAATTAAGAATATGCTGGTCAATAAAGGGTAGGTATTACTCTTTCGCAGAATATTTGAATGACCCTGAAATTTAGCTGTTTGTTTGAAATTGTGTTTTCATGTTGATGTTTGTACTATGAACTATGAATAGTTTACATTATGAATAATAATTTATAATATCTACAATTAATAACTTTACATATTATACAAATGACGTATCCTATGCTCAATTGTAGTCTGAAGGATTAATATACAGGCTGTCCTACCTGACGCGGTTTCTTTGATAATTTGCTTATTTTACAGGATAGAGAAAAAAGTTTCAAATAAAAGTTGTCTCTATTTAAACGACGCATTGCTAGAAAATATTTTCAAATATACAGGATGTCCCAATTATAGAAAAAGCGTATGTAACTGTATTATTTTAAATGGATCACCACACCATCACAATATTTTATCAAAAATTTTGCAATTGCAGCGCTTTCGTTAATGAACTGGAGGATCAAAACTAAAAAAAGTAGAAAATTTTGGTTTGCGCAAACTGATACGTCTTGAATTGCTTTACTATTTCCTATATTAAGATGTACGGATCATTTTGTTAATAACTGTTTTTTTTTTAACGGGACACCCTATTTCTGTTTACAGAGTTGGATGTAAAATTAAATTCTCTTTCTTTTGATATAAAAATGTACCCATTTATCTTCAACTGTTTTAGAGAAATATGTATATTTCTTCTACTACGGTCGAAACAGACCACTTCAATTTGCACAGAGTAGGCTATATAACAATAATATTATGACATATATTTAATAAATTAAATTATAATTATATTTACAGCAGGTGCAGCAATAGCCAGACAAGTTATACAGTTTAAGAAGCCACTACAATTAACAATCTCCCTAAAAAAAGGTATAAATCGAGGTGAGTATTTAATGAGACGGGTAATTCGACAGTTGGCGTCCGTATCCATGATCCTTGTTAATAAGATCTCGCTCCATGAAAACAATGAGATGGCGATTTTTTGAGGTGTTAGGTAGGTGAGGTATCTATAATTTTCACCATTCGGCAGATAAAAATCCTCATATTTTTTGGGAACATGGTCATCAAAAAAAGTTTTCAGTTGATATTTGGCTGGGTGTAATAAATCACCAATTGGGCCGACATATCTGCCAAATCGATTTGATGCCAATGGGTGCTTAAATGTATTAAAACAAGTTATTGGCGAGATGCTATTCAACATCCGCCATAACCTGTTTTAGATACATGATGGAGCTCCTGCACATTTTGCACATAATGTGGGAGAGTGGTTGGATGAACACTTAACACTTCGCTAACAGGTGGATTGCAATATCTCCTGACATAAATTCTTCAGACTTTATTGTTTGGGGTTTCATTAAGGACAAAATTTATGCAACACTTCCACAAGATGCTGACGAAATTAGAGGAGAAACTAATGCGTCATTAGAGACGAAAAGGCTTCAAATTTCATTTAAATTGGTATTTAAGGAATAAATAAAATATTCAATGAAGATTAGGTGTAACAATTAATTAAAGCAAAAATACTAACGTGAATATATTTCTTCTTATTTCTGTTTCTGTAATACGTGTCATGTTTAAATGGTAGAAGAGAATTCTCATTTTCTTTCGGCTTCTCCTTAACAGCATTATTCATAGTTAACACTAATTCATACAAAGGTCTTATATAACTAGTTTGAGCTAAAAAGAAAAATAAGTATTTTCTTTTCATTAATTATTTACCAGACAACTTACGACACATGAAATTAATAGCTCCTATTTGCTCTAAAAACTGGTGTATCCGTCCAATACAATTAACATCACCGCATTGCTTTAAGCCTTGACGAATCGATGTTTTAGTGACATACGCAGGTTTAATGTTGTTCCAAGCATTTAAGATATGGTTCCGTATCTTTAATAAACAAAAGAACAATATACATAAAACCAACTTTTATTGTAATCTGAATATTTACTTTTAAATATCTTATTGGAGTTTTAGTTGGTCGTCCCTCAAAAAACTCGTAATGAATGAATTTCTCTAGATCAGTTATTTTCTCCGAATCCATTTTATATTCACATTTAGGAAATTGCATACTTTTTAAGAAATTAACATCATCTTCGCATAACTCTGTTAAATCGAGTAATCTTTTCTGTTCTGCGCAGTTCGGATTTGCGGAATCTTCGTTCGAGGATGACACGACTTCCTCAGATTTTGTCTCGGTATCTGCGTCAATTGAATTTTCTTCCTTAATATCGTTCGATTTCTGTGAGTTATTGGAAGTAGTAGGCTGATTCTCTGCAGTTTCATCTTCGCTGTCTACAATATCGATTTCAACATCGGAATCGGAAACATCATTTTCTTTTTTAATTTTTATCTGTTAAAATTAAAAAAGTAATAATTGCTGGAAAATATTAATTATATTTATTAGATTATTATTTTTTCTTACCACTTGTTCTCCAGTACAAACAGGAACAGATAAACCATGCCCTGTAACAATTTCGACGACACTGCTTTTAAAACCATTGTTTGAGTCGCTTTCTGATTTCTGTTTCCGTCTTATTTTATAATTCATATTTTTCTCCTTCCTGTCTTTGCTACCACCATCTTTTTTAAGTTTAACTTTCCTCTGCTTTAAACTACTTTTCTTATTTCCGAACTTACTTTTTTGTTTCTGAAAGTACGACTGCCTCCGTTCTAGCAAATTATTTAAATAATTCTTTCTCAATAACGAATGACCACTTGGAATACTGTTATAATTTAATTTTAACCCCCAAGATGAAGTTTTTGCTTTATTTATGCAAACCGTCGGCTTAGCAGTGCTTACAGCAGCGATAACTTCTTCGATACTTGCGGGAATCTCAAATATTACTCGATATATATGCTAGACGTATACTAGAAATATAAAACTCACCTCCGCTTCATCTAACAATTCTTTATTACTCATCGATTCAGAATCTTGAGAAGAAACTACGGTTTCTTGTATAAAATCGCTTAACGCTACATCAACATTATTAGGACTTAAAACATCAGAATAAAAATTTTTTAAATAATATTTGACTTCAGATGGGGTTTTTGAACCGATAAATTGCGATAACCTTGCGTTACTTTTACCAAATATCTCGATCCCTCTGAATAGCAAATTTCTTTCCTTCTCGGTCCATCCGCTTTCGTCGGTAATTAAATTTTCTGATAATGTTGAAGGTACATCCGATTGTGATGATGTATCTGATGTAAACTCGACTGTCGAATTACTATACCAACAAGCAGGATTAGTACTTGGCTTATCCAATAACCATTGAGGATGAATTGTGTAATCGCATTTTAGTAAATCTGAGTTTTGCGAGACTAAAATACTATCGTCGCATTTTAAAAGGTCAGAACCTGTAGAGGTGTTAAAACTAAAAATATTTCTATGGTAGTGAAAATGTTCTTGATTTATATTAAACTTATTTTTACTTACAGTGTTTCATTTTTGTTTAAAAAACTATCTAAACTACAATCACCTAAAATATCTACTTCATCTTCTTCCGTCATTTCGCATTTAATTACTTACAAAAAGTATAAAATCAACACTCTTAAGCGTAATTAATATCTTATTTTTAATATAGTATTTTTAAATTTGTTTTATTAATGTTAAAACTCATAATTATCGGATTTTTGACATGTAAATAAGATTTTTCTGTTATGGGGAAGTTTGACAGGGAAATGTCAAAAATAAATATTCAAAACCACGCATGCATACCAACTGTTTAATTAAGGTTATAAAATTATTTAAAATAGGGCTTAAAATAGATTTTTGTGAAAACATTTGCAATTTAAAATTGAAAATATTTGAAGAAACACAATAATTTTATGACTGCATAAAAATTGGGAAATACATTCAAATAAATTTGTATTTATAAATGAGCGTTGAAAATTAAAAATTCCCCCACTGCAACTGTAAGAACAAGTAAATTTTCTTCAACTATTTTTTGTCATATTTCTTATTTAATTTCAAGATATCGTTATTTTTAAATAGAATATGCTTATAAAAATTGAGAAAAATGTCTGAAGATACTGCTGAATGGTTGAAAAATATTACTGCTGAAACAGATTTGCCCTTATATATCGAAAAGTTAAGAGAACGAACACAATATTACAAAGAAGAAAGTATGTATATATAAAGAAGTTTACTTACTGTTTAGATTTATTTATCCTCGATTTTTTATAGGTGAAAAAATAATAGTCCTCATTGAAAGAATAAAATTACTTCTTCGGGGACAACAGCAATGTTTACCTATACTTGAAGGTACCTCATTGATTGATGATGTTAGCAGAGATTGTTGTATGCTGTCTGAACAGGAAAAGTTACGGAAATATAATTATTATGTATCCAAAATTAAATATTGTATCAAAATGTACACGAATTTGAATGAAAAGCTATTAAAAGACATAAAAGTGATAAAGACGTGAGTGATTAAAGTTTCAATTTGCAATTATATATATATGCTTTATTTAAGATATATTTTAGTGAAATAGACAACTCGAAATCTAAAATAGACGATATGCATGTTACGTCAAAAGATGAACTCAAATATTTAGAAGCTAAAGTTAAACGATACGAGAACGAATTGATAAAATTAGAGGTATGTAAAAATTAACATAATAATCGATCGCAAAATAATTTGTATTTCTTTTATAGAAAAAACATCCGTGGCTGAAAAACCTGCAATTCAATTTACCTAATATCGGTGAACAAATTGAAAAATTAAATTATCTAAGATGCACAAAAGAAAAGCTTCAAGAAAGTTTAGCCGCATACAGAGGATTAAAACCACGGTTTGATGAAGCTAAGAAACAATTAAGAGAAGTGCAAGAAGGTTATAAACAGATACTTGAAGAAATCCAGGAATTAGCGTGAATTTATATTAAAGCTGTGTCACATTTAAAAATCATTTTCTTAAGTGCGTTTAAAACAATTATTTAGGTAAATGATAAGGTTACAGATGTTTAAAATAAGCGATTTTATTATTTTTATATTATAAATAAAGTATTTAATTAAATATAGTCGTTTTACATATTAAATTTAAACAAAAATATAACTTCTAAATTTTAATCCAATTCCGATTTAACTGTTTCTTCTCCTGCTGTTACATTAACAGTTTGGGCTCGATTTTGCTTTGGAGTGGTTGATAACACTTTATCGATAATTCCAAACTCTTGTGCTTCGTTCGGGCTTAAAAATTTATCTCTCTCCATAATACGTTCGAGATAATCTACAGCTTTACCTGTATGTTTCATGTATAATAGATTAACTTGTTTTTTCAATTTAATAATTTCTTCAGCCTGTATTTGTATATCGGTAGCTTGTCCGTGAGCTCCGCCTGATGGTTGATGTATCATAATTCGAGAGTGAGGTAACGAATATCGCATTCCTGGTGCACCAGCTGCCAATAACAGAGAGCCCATACTACACGCTTGTCCTACACACCACGTTGCTACAGGAGGATGAATATACTGCATTGTATCGTATATTGCTAAACCAGCAGTGACGGAACCGCCAGGCGAGTTAATATACATATGTATTGGTTTTAAACTAGATTCAGATTGCAAAAACAATAATTGAGCTATAATTACGGAAGTTAACATATCATCGACAGGTCCCATTAAACATATAATGCGTTCTTTGAGGAGACGGGAATAAATATCATAAGCACGTTCACCTCTACCAGTCTGTTCGATTACAACTGGAACATAGTTTATATGTCTTCGGGTTGTTTGTTTGATGTTGCTACCTAATTTGGAGGTTAGACGCATTATTTGAGAGCGAAACATTTTCGTTTTATCAGTACTCTCACTTTAAATTAATTGAATTTGTATATTAAACACATTAAATTCGATTTTATGTTGTTTATAACGTAAATTTTTATGAATGCGGGCAATAAAATTTGACATATTATCATAACCTCATTGTTTACGATTTACAAAATAAATTACAGAGGGCATATTGGTTGCATAGCTGCAAGGTTAGTAATATGAGCAGCCGTTCTTTGTCTTTTTAATTATTATCTGACAAATACGTATACAGAATGATACGAATTAAATGCGCACGATTGTTTTCTACATTATTAATGTTTTGCAGTTGGTTAAATTAGCAAACTGTAGTATTTTTAGTACTGATTAAAAGGCAATTAACAAATAAGTTGTATTAGTTTCGAAATTCAATTAAAATAATGTATCCTAATTTTTTTATTTGAGTTAGAGAATTTTACGAGGAAACATCGTGAGAGTGAGACGTATGATCGACGAAGGTCCAAGATGCACCTATCAAGCGATTGAGGCAACTCTTAGCGTTGAACCCGCAACAGTAAATTCAATTTTACATGATTATCTTAGAATGAATAAAAGTATTACTCACTGGGTGCCACATACAGGGTGGGGCATTAGAGCGAGGAAGTCCAATTACTCCTGTATTATAAGAGACACGAGAAAATGTTATTAAGATAAAAGTTGGAGCGCGTGGGGCTACAACCTAAAAATATTTTTAACTATACAGGGTGTCAAATAAAGACAGGGTAAACTAAACTTCCTTTATTTTAAATGGAACACCCTGTATATTTTTACTGTTTACGATTCTTCTAGGTCTTAGCTTTATTATAATATAGGGTGTTGCTATGTTATTCAGTTTACTTTAGAAGATATGGGAAGTTTTGCATGAATTTAATAACAAAGTTCCTCCTACCGTACTACGGCTTCCACATAAAATAATTTATTTGCGCTAGAAACATTTCTAATGTTATCTCCTTTCATCAGAAATTATTTATTTATCGGCGTATTTAATATTTATATACAGGGCGAGTCCTAACTTGGAATGTTTATTTTCTCACCTATTTGAAATGGAACACCCTGTATTTAATTATTGGAGTAAACTCCTCTCTTCACGAACTTTATTATTTATTAAACATTCCCTATAGCTAACTACGATAGTTTTTAAGTTATTTGCGTTTCTATAAGTCGAAAACATGAGTTTTCGCTACTCCGAGATCAGTATAATAGTTTGGCTCTCCACGAACTGGTACATTTTCTCTTCCACTTCTGGTGAAAGCAGGTCTTTTGCAAATTGAAAATGCCACGATCTGGATACCTTCAGAACTCTTTTAGCTTCTATCTTCCAATCTAACTGTCGCCATTCATTAATTTTCGAAATGGATGAATGCGTTCTTATTATATCATCATATTCTTCAGGTGTGACAATAAGAGATTTCTTTTTGATGAGCTTTTTTAACAATCCGTCTATCTGGTAGCATAAATGAATGGCCAACCATTAGAAAGATAACCTCCACTGTTTCAACTGTTCTGATGCATCCTCTAAGAGCCACGAACAAATCACTGCAACTACCTTACTGTTTTTATTTTGGCCCCCACAACCATCTGCAAACAGGAGTATCTTGTCTGTCGTATTCTGGCAGTTGAAGTTTTTTAGGACATGGTAAACTGCAGAAGCAATCGAATTAGAGTCTTTAGCTGCATCTATTTCCAACCATAAAAACGAGGTAACATTAGACGGATTAAGTTTTTCTTTTGAATTTCCATTAACTATTGTGCAATTATAATACTTGAGTTGCTGACTAAAGTAGCAATTGGGGTAATGCTAGGGTTTTCTGACAATCAAATGAAAAGGTTTCCCCATTAGGAAAACGCAGCAGCTTTTAGCTTATGAAGTCGTTGTTCGGTTACAAGTTCTTGTTTTGGATGACATATCAGTTTCAATTGTATATGTGCAGGTTGCAGAATATATTGAGTAATATTATTATAAAAAATGCAAATAGTGTTAGCGATGTATACACAACTTAAGTTGTATAGAATGTCACTTGTGTTCAAGTTTCCCGAAAGCTATTTGTAGATGAAGAATGCTAAGAGACGGTTTTCTATTGTAATCGATGTTAGAAAAAAACTAAGTATGGGAACTACAAAAATATTGTAAATTTGTGCGTCATCATACGTTCTTTATAATTATTTATAGACATACGCTTGTTTTTAAGTTAACCAATAAATATATACATATATACATAGATATAATAATTGGAAGTAACCTTGATGATCAAAAAAAAAATAACTGATAGATAGGTGATGTTCGTGCAAATATAATTTTAAGTATATTATAGGTATCAGACGTCAAATATCCTTCGTCAATATAACCAGTTTTTATATAGAGATTATTTTCAACCTTTTGGATTGGTATTACATACGTCCGTAATTGACGTCGAAATTAAATCTTTGTATAAATCTAACTATGACACGCAATAAAAATTAAAGTGTTGTTGTAGTATTAAAATTATCCAATCTAATTAATAATAACGAATGATAATTTCATCAAACTCATGCTAAATAGGATCTATTAATCAATTTTTAATATACAAAAACCAAATGCAGTAGACGAGAGAAAAATAAAAAGAAGTATTAGCATTCTCAATCAAATGCAATGTATTTGTTTTAATTGTGCTTCTATTATTTTTACTTTGAAATGGGTTTTTCATGTAAATGAATATTGTTTGAAATAATTGCTGTTTTTATTGTAAATAATCCATTTAGAAATCTTGCATCAAAACCAAACTATTAACCCAAATTAGAGGTTCCACGATGTAGATATTAAAAAGGTTCCATTTAAAGAGAAGAAGGTACTTTACTGATATTTGTGTTGTGAAACACTTAGTGTCCATTCTTTTTTGGGGTACAGTTTTAGCAAATCCGGTAACCATTTTGTCATAATCTTCAAATCTAATAAGATCACAGAAAATTCGCTTATGACCTATAGGCGTTTTGTGCCCATACAATGTATCTGCATACACACACCACTCTTCTCCTTCCTCCAAAGCGCTCGTTCGCTTTATGGAAAGGGGAAAGAGTGATGTGTGGTCAAAATGTTGACGTGGTATTGTGAACTCTGTAACTCCTTCTAAAACAAACTGGTGTAGATGTGATTCTTGTATACATCAACTATATATGTACAAAAGTTCTCCATTCTTCCTTATCTCTTGCTATTCCTTTCGTTTACATCCGCCTGTAAGATCTATTGTGGGTACCTTTCATATTTTAGTCCCAATTAATCTCCAGACTTCTGAAAAAGTCTAAGATTTTTTTGAGGGCTATAGTTCTGGTCGAGGTAATAGAGTCTCTCCCGGACCACCGCCTCGTAGTTGCACATAATGTGTTCTGTCATTCCTTTTTTGTGTTTCGAACAGAATTGGCATTTATCACAGTCCAACTTACCCATCTTCTTCGGCTGGTACCTAAGAGGGCCGTGGCCAGTAAATAAAGCCGTGCTGGTAATAAGATCTCTTCTGCTAAGCTCCAACAAAGATTTAGCCCTGATGGGTGAAAACTTAATAAACTTTTAGTTTTGGGGTGTTAGCCCAGTACGAGATTTTCTGTTTGCTTTCGCACTATTGGAGATGAGCTCTTATACGGCTTTTGATATACCACAAAATGGCTCCTTGTATTATTGCAGATCTATTTCATGGTCTCAAGCTTCCACCTTATTGTAAACGATTTTTTTTTCTTTCTAAGATTCGTTTCAAAATTTTCATGATTTTATGTTAATGTTGTATTTTTGAAGATTGGGATAATCAGTGTCATTTTCCAGTCGTTGGATATTTCCTCACATTCCCATACTTTATTCCACATATCTAGCATTATCTTTGTCTCTTTGCCCAAGGATATTTATAATTTCCATGCTTATCATGTCGGTATTTTTCTGTTATCATTTCTTATTCCATCCTTATTTAATTTTTTATTTCTTTCTGTTATATTTTCCTGATCTGTTATCAAGTTTCCGTTTTGATCTTTAATGGTCACTATTTCCTGTCTTTTCTGTTTTTTTTTTGAATGTTTTTAACAATGCGTAAAATAAATTTTGGTTGTCTTTGCTTTTGCTTTTCTGCCATCCCTTCTCCAATTTTTTTCCGGCTGTTTTTCTTTGATTTTTTTCACTGTTTTACTTTCCTGTTTACTGTTTTATCTCACATATATTTGTTGGGTGCATTTTTCTTCAACATGGTTTGTAGAAATTAACAAAATATATAAATTAATTGAATGTATGTGTTCAGATGTTATTAAATTGTATGTTTAAAAACTATTTTGTTTGCCTTGACGAGAACTATAAGTGGGTAAAGTATCCGACACTTTTTTTAAAATATCCTGTATAAATACATCTGAACTAAATAATTAATTTAATTAATATAAAATAGCGTCCTTTGAAACTTCATAGCATCAATAGAAATCTGATGTACCTATTTTCATTTGTCCTGGTTAGAACGTTTTATTTCAGTCATTTTAGTTATTTGAGTAATAGTGGGCGTAGAGCAAGGTGTATTCGTAGAAATATTTTCAGCAATTAAACGCAAGTAACTTTATAATTTATTTTGTAATCGATGCATTATAATTACACTAATGCTTTTGAAGTTGAGCATAATTTAGTAAACAATAAACAATAAAAAAGGTAGACTTCAATAAAAATGTGATTTAGCTGTTTCAGAATTTTTTTTTAATGTGTGGTGGGTGCTTAGTTGCAGTGACTCCGTAAGCTGTATTACTTGTCTGTCTATCACTGCAACTCTTGCGGTGTAGTTTAGTGTGTGTAAGTTGTGTTTTAAATGGCTTTGTGACAGCATCATATCGCCTTTTATGATGCCGCGCTCTTAATCATTTTGCTCCCAACAGCGAATGGCAAGTCGATCCGGAATGAAGGAACTAATGGAAACGTGGGAGCTTTCTGCATAAATGTTTAATCAGAAATCCATACCGCATTGCCACATTAAACACGTGTATTATTTTATTTATTAGTATTACTTATTACTTTATCAATAAAATTTTTATTGAAGAAAACAGATGCTTTTATTGATGTAAATTAAATACGATTCCTCGTTAAGAGAAATTAAAATAGTAAAATGCATTTACTATGCAATTGTTGACCTATAGTAAGTATTAGTATACTATAACTCCATAATTGTACTCCTTGTAGTACCGATAAACTTGCTTCAGCATGAATTGTTCGAACATTTATGCGGTATTTCATGTTGACGCAATCATCAGCAAAGACCGCAAGAATTAGTTTGGTTCCAGCGGCAGTACATCGGGAGCGACCTTAACGTAGTTTGTAGGCAGTCATAGTACAGTATTGTTGTATCATCATGCATTGCAAGTATGCGTACCTATAATTCGGTTGCAACGCATTTAAAATGTCGAAAGTTCGTGAAAATGTTTTAACGTCTTTGTTTGCTGATAAGGTAAACAAATTTTTATATCTATAAAGAGACTGGGGTGCGGTGTTTAGTGTGAGAAAAATGTTTGTTATGTTGATAATTTGATAATTCCTTAATTAATTCTACTAAATAACGCCCACTTTTATTTCGGTAAAGCTGATGTAGTTACGTCCCTGCTACCGGACCACACTTGTGCGGACTTTAATCATTAGTCCTGTTAAATTAACAATTTTTATTACAACAACAAGTACATGCTGCTTCAATTAATAGACAGTAAAACTTATAGTAATTTTATAGTCAACTATACTTTATACATTTTTTTAATTATTTTTGTATGAAAATCAAAAAATGTCTTAATAATAGGCGGTCATGGTTTATTGTTGGAAGAAGCGGACTACGTGGTTTCGGCTTTCTAGGTCTCCTAAGTTCAACTACGAATGTAAGATGTAACTTCATCCCCCTTCACAACACAACTTTAACTGTATAATAACCTCAGACAATGGACTAATTCCAACCCAATGCCCTCTAGTGAGCAGGGTGGGAAGTAGCACACTGCAAGGCACTACACAACACGAGTCGGTACAGCAGATATTCCACATTGCCAAATTATGTCACAATACGTTTCATACGGTAACTCCAGATTGATAATAATTGAGAGTGCAGTTCTTGTTAACTGAAATAACTTGCTTTACAATATATAATCTGCAACCATTTCATGTCAATTTACTAGTTCTTTTTCTACCTCTTGATTTCTACATTATACGATTTTTATTTAACGTGGTTTATAGATCGTAACTTGGACTGTCTGTCTTTGCATTTTGAAAGTCCAACGTCATTTAGTTGTGCATAATCATTTAATAATTTTATTAAATCTTTGTTTTTTCTTATTGTTCCAAAGACAAAAAAAAATTAAAGAAAAAAATTAAGTTAAGTTCAATTTCAAACTAATTCCTGAATAACTCGAATCAAATTTTGAGTTGAAGATGGACATAAAAACTATTAGAAACCTGAAAAACATGATAATCAATCAACATGCCGATTAACTTTCGCGTAAAATACAATTTGCCGACGTGTGATGGTTATACATTATTCATAGTTTACTTATAATATTAATAACTTTTTGGCATTGACCCGTGTTATAATGTTTGTCTGAACAATTATAGTGTAATTATCGCGATCCCAGCGACATACAATTATAAAGAACATAACAAATTAAATTTTTAATTGATTATTAATAGATGACAGTGATATGCAACCACACAAAATATTTACTCGGTGTTGCAATGTCGCTAGTAATAATTTTGTTTTAATATACGTATTTAAGTTTGGTTTTACAAAGATCGATTTATGATTTATTTAGAAAACTTTGGTGCAATCAGAACTCTGACTCATAAAACACATTTAATGGTTCTCTATATTACATATTCTTTATCAACATTAACCCAGTTAATTTCGGAATCAATAATTATCTTTTATTAAATGTTAATCATTGATGTCATATTTTCACGAAGACAAAGTGACGTCAAAACAATTTATTCGTTACAACTCGTAGGTACATATTACCCTAGTTTTTAATAGTTTTTGACAGGCAAGGTTATTTATATTCATATTCTACTTAAAATTATTATAGATTTAAGGTACCTACATGCAATAAGAACTCATTCCGTAGAATTTGCGTCATCAAGAACAACAGTAAAAAATTATATTAGACTATTAGCTTTTCTGCCTGCGGCTTCGCTTGCGTAGTACAGCTTTTTTTCACAGGGAATAAACAGAATTATATGAACACCTCACCTATACACATATTTATTTATTAATAAGATGTGGGACCATCACTTGCTTGCAAAACAACGTTAATTCTTTGCAGAATAGATTCGTAGAGTTGGTGAACAGTTTTTCTTAATCTTGTACCAAAACATCCCCTAATTGCTACAATGATATTGGCATTGCTCTAAAACTCCCTATAATAGTTTAATTATGTGAAAGGCAAGCGATTGTGAGGCTTAATGATATCCTGATGCTCCTCAAACCAAGGCAGAACTTTTTTAGCTGTGTATATGAGCGCATTATCATCTTAGGATATCAATGTGATTTCGAGAACTGTGAGCTCATACATTACAGATAAAACATCAGTATGATTACTCGGGACATGTGTTTCGAGAGCGCATGGGCTCTTATCACGTGTCCCGAGTAATCATACGTTGTGGTGTTGGTGTTACCGATCTTCTATCTGTAACCTTGGAATACGGCAGTGTTTGACAACAATATCCTAGTCATGGTAGGAACTTCATTATTGAGGATGTCTAGATATTCATTCACAGTAATCCGGCCAGTGATATGAATGATGAGACCAGCCAAATATCATGATTTAGCCGCCCAAATCGTAACAGAACCTCCTCTATGCTTCACTGTAGGAAGCAGGCAGTCCGAATTGTAGGCTTCTTTGGGGGTTTTGCATATCTATATATAAACCCGGCCACTTATAGGAAACAAAATGTGAATGATGGTTTATCAGATCCATACCACATTCTTCCAATTATTAAGTGTCTAGGTTTTCTAATTGTGGCGCCACTTTTATCACATCTTAGCGTTGGCTTCCGTTATAAAGAATTTGGCAATTACAGCCCTTCCATGAATGTTAGCTTTGTGGAGTGCCCAACGTACTGTTTTTGTCGAAACAGTATTAGTCAGGTGAGTGTTGAGTTCTGCTGTCATACCGATGATGGTATGCTATGATTTGTGAATGCTGTCATTACCGTGGATACTGTCGCTCATGAAACGTTAAACAGTTTAGCTATTTTTGTCACTGACGTTCCCATTAAACAAGCACCAACAATTTCGAAGTCTGAGAGATCGCACATTTCACCGATTACTTAACTACAAGTCCTAGTATGTTAATTGCGTGATACATCTGGATTATTTACACGGAAGCAGTGTTACTAAGATGAAATAAGGTGTAATACAATACATAGTACACAAGAGTATTATACTATCTCTAAGAAAAGAAATCAAGTCAGTATCAAAGCAAAATAACTTGCTCTTCAAAGAAATAGAAGTCTTAGAAATGATAATAAATGGATTAGTGTTCAAATAAAAGCCAACAGGTAGCTGACCCTACAAAAATTGCAATTCCACAAAAACTCTGATGACCGAAAATAGAAGAACAAAAGAAATAAACGGTAAAAATTATTCGTATATCGTTAGAACTGCAACAGAGACAAATTAAGAGATATTTTAAGAAAATAGTGGAACGATTAAAAATAAAAAATGAAACGAGGCATCAAATAATAAAATAATATCATACCTGAAAGAAATTAATTATTACGAAGTAAAGTGTGAGAGCTGATTACAAATTTCGATTGTAAAAATCTCATCTACTATATTTAACACCAATATTATACGATAATTTCCATTTTTCTGGCATTTGCCTTTACCAGAACATCACTTATTCCTCGTTTGAAGTTATTAATTGTCTTGTAGAAATTTATGATACTGGTTTTGTTATCTTCCACATTCTTTAATTTACTTTCGTCATAAAATGTCCTCTTATCTCTTCGTTTATATCATTTTTCTTCTTGTTTGTTGCATTTTTTTCTTTTCTGTTTGTACCTACTCATTATTAACCCAACCTCTCCATGTTTTTTTTTTCACTTTCTACTACCCAGACTATCGTTTGCTGCTCTTATGAGTCGGACCTCCAAACTTTTCCTGTTTTCATTTATAATTTTTGCTTCGGTTGCTGTCCTACAATTGTCCATTACTTTTATTTGGCATTTTTTTCTTATCTGTTTTTGTTATAAAGCGTCTAGAATTCAGATTTTTGTTCTTCTTTTCCAACCGTGAAGCATATGATTAGAAAATATTTCTAGCCCTCTAGATGATCTGACATTCTGGATGGTTTATTTGGTTTTCTGCTTTACCATCTAGCGAGATCCATGTCGTTTTATGAAATTGTGTTTGCTTGCATATATAGGTACTCATTATTTTACAATTTTTACTTGTTCTAATCCTATCAATTTTACCTCATTGGTGTTTGATTACATCAATTGGAACAAGAGTATTTCTAAAGAAAATTGATTAGATTATTATATCAATAGCAACTAGTTCGTCTTGTATGAAAATGTTCAAAACAGAATTAGGAGTGTAGTCCACGATCACAAGGCAATCAAAATTGCTTTTTTTTCCTTGCAAAACTGGCATCTTCTGTTAGTTTGTGAGAACTGCACTATATTCCTATATACGAGGTGTGGCAGAAAAGTAATGAGACTGGCAACACTGCAAGTGATCTGGCAACGCTGCGCTGTTGTCCTTGATAGACCTCTTGTATCAGTACCTTCCAATAGCTCAGCGCGAGTTTCAACTTGTTTCGTTAACGACGTAATTTTTGTAACTGCTATTAGGGAAGTTGTGTTTTGGTTATCCGTCATGCAAAATGGAACAGCGAAATTTGGAGCAACATTCTGCCATTAAATTTGTTGTTAAGTGTGACGTATTAAAAGTTAAAACATGCCTATGGGAAACATTCTTTATTCCGAGCTCAAGTTTTTCGCTGGCACAAATCATTTTTAGAAGGCAAAGAACACGTTGAGGATGAACACCGTTCAGGGAGGTCTTTAACTTCTAAAATCGATGAAAACACTGAACGTATCAACATTCTAATGGGATCAGACCGTCGTTTAACATTAAGAATATTGAGTGAACAATTAAATTTGAACAGATTTGCCGTTCATCAAAGTTTGACTGAGTATTTGCACATACGAAAGGTCTGTGCCAAAATTGTACCGAAAAACCTCACAATTAAGCAGAAGGACATCCAAAAAAACAATTGGTTGATCTTCTTAACAGAATCGCTAATGAGCAAAATTTCTTTAGTCGTGTGCAAACTCTCCTCGACCAAAGAAAGCTCGAAGATTAAATCAATGCTGATTTGTTTTTTTGACAAAAGGGGAATCGTCCACAAAGAATTTGTTCCTCCAGGACAAACTGTCAACCAAGTTTTTTATAAAGACGTCGTTGAAAGGCTCAGAAAAAACAGGTAATTTGCGTGAGGACTAGACATTGCAAACGAATGGATGCTCCATCATGACAACGCCCCATATGTCATACTGCCCTCTCCATAACAAAATTTTTGACCTCAAAAGGCGTTTCTGTGGTTCCCCAGCCCCCTATTCACCTGACCTCAGTCACTGTGACTTTTTCCTTTTTCCTAAACTGAAAAATGTCCTCAAAGGACGTCATTTCGGTACAACATCCAAATGAGTGTAACGCACATACCGGTTGAAGACTTCCAGCGCTGCTACCAATAGTGGGAACAACGTCTCCATCGGTGTGTAGCTGTCCAAGGTAACTACTTTGAAAGGGATTACGTTGATGTTTGAAAAAAATTAAAACTTTTGGTAAATAAAAAATCATTCTTATTACTTTTTGCCACACCTCATATGTCTGGTATTGAATTATCATTAAATTTGAATCTGTTCAAAATCATGCTGTTTTTAAAAAAAATTAAACTGATTACGGTATATTTTTTGATGCACAACATGAATATCAAAAAATAATTGGAAAAATCTTTTTGCCTACAGTCCTTCATCAGACGATACCTGAGGGAAACAATTCTTAATTATCGAGAACACTGACACTTCTGATCTGAAGAGTTGTAACATTGCAGGTGATTTCTCGTATTCTTTATCTCCGTAAATTTCGGTATCTGAGAAAATAGTAGAAGATCTTCTACTTCAAAGTCATCATGGTAGTACGTTCTAGTACATCTGCAATATGCTGATTATCAGACCGGTCACAGTACCGTTAACTTTTTCTTGTAGAATGTCATCGTCTTCTAGAACACCTCTTAGTTCATGCGGGTTTGGGGTAAAATGAGTATCATATCGAATAGAATGCTGCAAGTCAAGTCTTTGTTTGTTTTGCATTAGAACAAGGAATTGTGGAAAGTGCCTAAATAATATCACAGCATGAAATTGGAGATCTAAAAACTCTGTTTTCCTTATTATTACTGTTGAAGAAGAAATCAGAACAAAATAATCTATTTAAGGACGCAATAGAGAAAATAGGTTTCTATTAAAAAATGGATATGAAGATGGTCCAGTGTTTCCAAAAACGCAGAATAAAAGATTTTTTATTTTTATATTCAACTCTGTAGGTAGTCTTGAGTTTTTTCAAAAACATAATAAAGGAAGTCGACATGCACAATAAAATAACTTCTATTTAATGCAGAAAAAATAGAATAATTTCTATTATAATTCTATACAGTAGTTTCTCTAATAAACCAATTCTCTTTCTGTGAAATTCACAAATCGATATTTAATATGAAACCTACGCTGTTAAATATTAATAACATCGAAGCGTAAATGTACTCAATATACGACGTCGAACACCATATAGTTACTAATAACATACATAATGATAGCAGTCAGCATTATTCATAGTTGCCATCGTAAAGACCTTCCAAAAACCATGTTAACCGCATAGACACTATAGACAGTAGCTAGAAGAAAACACGCACATCGCACATATTATCTTCCCCACTAGCGGTTCCAGTTTTTAGTTCGCCAAATCCAGTACGTAAAGTAAGTTTTGTACGCGTGTTGGATAGACGCTTCGCATCGGTTCATATATTTTATAAAACACGTTTTTTTTTGCATCGTATATTTCCTGCGAATTCTATTTGTGAGTGTTTGTTTGATGTGTGTTGGCGACGAAAATTGGAGTCGAGATATAAAGTGAAGGTAATGTGTTTGATTTATATGTCGAAGAAAATGTTTACGAGTTAGATTGCATATTTCATCCCTTTTAACAAAAGAAACAACTAACAGAAGCAACCAGCCGTATTTAAGTCCAACTACGAGAAACTTGTAGTATATTTGGCGAAGTGTATATATACAGGGTGTCTCAGAGAGATGTATGCATTTTTCAAAAAATCTAATTATCTTCTAAACTATCAATTTTAGATATAAGACATGTAGGAAATAAAAGATGGAAAATTGGAGGCCGAAGACGACTAAGTAATAAAAAAAAACTTCGAGGAGTTAACATACCATAGTAAAGTAACTATTCAATGTAGATAGCCGTTGTCGGTGGTAAACTATACTCCAACATGTTGTTTAAGCAGATTTTTTGAATAAATGTCCGCTATAGCAAATTTTTTTAGAAAAAATCGAATAACTACAAAATGCCCGAATCAAATTAAAAAAACTGAATGTATTTATAAAACTTAAAAATAGGTAAATCCGAATATGTAGAAATGTACAGGGCGTTCCATTAAAAATAACAAAGTAGATGGCGACTTCCGGTATAACCGGAAACGCTAGAAATCTAGTAATATTTTAATTGAAGAGAACATAATCGACTATATACAATTCTGAATTTTCAAATTTATATTTTGACGAGAACGCCATAAACTTATAATAAACGGTCTCGCTGAGACACCCTGTATGTATGTATGTAAATATATTCTCTCATAGAAATTCGGAAATTCCATAATTCTCTTGTATATTGATGCCCATTTATTATTTTTGTCAATAGATGTAATTTAATTTCAATTTTGTTAGATGTGTAATACGTCTACCTAATATTGTGTAATTTAAAAATCTGCATTAGAAATCAAATTTATTTTCAAGAGAAGTTGCCTTGACTTCTTCAATTTCTTCATCAATATTTAAATAAAACTATTTTGCAAGGATTGTATATTTTATTGTCAAATATGTACAGTTTTGCATTTTCTCGTTAACATGATAATATTATGAATAGATTTTGTTGTTGACTTTATTCAGAGCTTTTTAATACATACAGATCGCATAATGTTCATAATAATCATCATCGTCATCTTATGTAAGGTTGTCCTTTGTGATGTTTTGTATACCTAAATGATAATGTTGGTCATTTTTTTTGCATTTAAATACTCAATGCTTTGACCTGGATGAACGTAGCACAAGCATTGTTGGGTAAATTGTGAATTTAGGCCACATATATGATCGTGTGTTTTATTCTGCACAGCAAGATCATAACTCCATTAACCCCATTAAAAAAAGATGGTACGGTTAGTATTAGCGTTACCCGTTGTACCTACTCTGCAGGAAATTATCGAAGCTTGCTTACCCCAAATATAACATAGATTTTTTTACTGAGCTTCATTAAGTATGTTGGAACGTTTTCTGAAATCACAGTGAACACACATATTGTGAGGAAATACACACTTTTCAATTCTTTTTGTTCTTCATCTATTCAATGACCTGTTCCACACCCTCTGTTGACCATTAAATTTAGATTTAGATCTAATTGATGGTGATATTGCACTGCGATTTATTGATCTATTGCGTCCTCTTGGACGAGCTGTAAGCTGCTGAGGTTGGCATGTTTTTAGAGCTTCCCATTCAGTCTAAGGGTTTTAATAAACTGCAATAACTATGATGGTTTCAGAGAAGATATTTCTTCTTCGTCTATTACGTCTTTGCCAAGATAATTGACTCAAGTTTCCGTAATAACGGTGTAGTTAGATGTCAGGTGTTCTGGATTTTCAACCACCGCCCTGCAGAACCTGCAGTCCCTATTCTGTTTCAGACCTATCTTGTCATGTGTTCACCAAGGTAACAATGCCTTGTAAGACAACTTGTGGGGATGCGTAGTGTATTTCTACTTAGTTCTAGCAAGTTTATCCCAGGTAGCATGTAAAGTTTTAAAAACGTTATTATAAGGTTTTCTGAGACGTTACTAAAAACGTTGATGTAACGTTTTGGAAATGTCTTAATGTCACAAAAATAAAACGTTATAATTGAATGTTCCATAAACGTTACAGTGTAACGTTCTGTAAACGTTGCGATGAGAAACATTTTATTAGCGTTTTGTAGAGTTGATACTTGAAAATTGAAAAATGGAGAATTATCTTTCCAGTTTTGCAAGATGAGATTTAATAAAGAAAAATTATGCTTCTGTCTTTTCACACGGTTGACTCTACTAAGCCTTCACCAGTACCCTTAGCACTTGCATTCTTAATTTCATTGATTTCAGAAGGTTATATGAAACGGTAACTTTTCGTATAAAGTGAATAATAAGAGAATATATAGAATGCACCTATGTAATTATTCTTTATTCAGGATGGTTTATCAACATCCAGTGTGCATGCACTAACACAAATATATTTAATAAATCTAATGTGTAAATCTCTACAGATCCTTTTAGTAGTATCAGTTCTGGAATATAAAGTATGAACCTTTTAATATTTAATCATATTTCTAATAAAACACGATGTATATTGTCCATGTGTTTATTAATTTTGTTGGAGAACTGTTATGTATGTAAATGAGCTTAGAGAAAGGATCTTCGAAATAATGTCAGGAATGACACCATTTAAAATGCCAACTAGTTTATTTCTGTATTGATAAACAACTGATATCCATTGATATAGTAACGCATGTAATTCGATAAACGTTCTTGTATACAACTAGAACAAAAAGAATATTTGTTGCAGAATTAATTTTTATCAAATGTTTATTATTTTTTTAGTTATAACAAACATTATTCTACTCAAAAACCATGTAAATAAACATCGACCCGTTGATTCAATTATGTAATGTTGGAAAAGGCAAAAACATTTTCATAAACGAATAAATACATGTAATTTTGACGTTTTCATAAACGAATAAATACATGTAATTTTGACGATCCAATCTAATTAATAATAACGAATGATAATTTCATCAAACTCATGCTAAATAGGATCTATTAATCAATTTAATATACAAAAACCAAATGCAATAGACGAGAGAAAAATAAAGAAGTATTAGCATTCTCAATCAAATGCAATGTATTTGTTTTAATTGTACTTCTATTATTTTTACTTGAAATGGGTTTTTCATGTAAATGAATATTGTTTGAAATAATTGCTGTTTTTATTGTAAATAATCCATTTAGAAATCTTGCATCAAACCAAACTATTAACCCAAATTAGAGGTTCCACGATGTGAATATTAAAAAGGTTCCATTTAAAGAGAAGAAGGTACTTTACTGATATTTGTGTTGTTGTGGAACACTTAGTGTCCATTCTTTTTTGGGGTACAGTTTTGCTAAATCCGGTAACCATTTTGTCATAATCTTCAAATCTAATAAAGATCACAGAAAATTCGCTTATGACCTATAGGCGTTTTGTGCCCATACAATGTATTCAGATACACACACCACTCTTCTCCCTTCTCCAAAGCGCTCGTTCGCTTTATGGAAAGGGGAAAGAGTGATGTGTGGTCAAAATGTTGGACGTGGTATCAGAACTCTGTAACTCCTTCTAAAACAAACTGGTGTAGATGTGATTCGTATACATCAACTATATATGTACAAAAGTTCTCCATTCTTCCTTATCTCTTGCTATTCCTTTCGTTTACATCCGCCTGTAAGATCTATTGTGGGTACCTTTCATATTTTAGTCCCAATTAATCTCCAGACTTCTGAAAAAGTCTAAGATTTTTTTGAGGGCTATAGTTCTGGTCGAGGTAATAGAGTCCTCTCCGACCACCGCCTCGTAGTTGCACATAATGTGTTCTGTCATTCCTTTTTTGTGTTTCGAACAGAATTGGCATTTATCACAGTCCAACTTGCCCATCTTCTTCGGCTGGTACTCAAGAGGGCCGTGGCTGAGTAAAGCCGTAAAGGGTGATAAGCACCGCTAAGCTCCAACAAAGATTTAGCCCTGATGGGTGAAAACTTAATAAACTTTTAGTTTTGGGGGTGTTAGCCCAGTACGAGATTTTCTCTGTTTGCTTTCGCACTATTGGAGATGAGCTTCTTATACAGCTTTTGGTATACCACAAAATGGCTCCTTATATTATTGCAGATCTATTTCATGGTCTCAAGCTTTCCACCTTATTGTAAACGATTTTTTTTTTCTTTCTAAGATTCGTTTCAAAATTTTCAAGTGATTTTATGTTAATGTTGTATTTTTTGAAGATTGGGATAATCAGTGTCATTTTTCAGTCGTTGGATATTTCCTCACATTCCTATACTTTATTCCACATATCTAGCATTATCTTTATCTCTTTGCCCAAGGATATTTATAATGTCCATGCTTTGATCCATGCTTAACATGTCGGTATTTTTCGTTATCATTTTTATTCATCCCTTATTTAATGGTTTTCTATATATTTTTCTGACCTGGTTATCAAGTTTCCGTTTGACTTTGAATGGTCACTATTTCTTGTCTTTTCTGTTTTTTTGAATGTTTAATAATGCGTGAAATAAATTTTTGGTTGTTCTTGTTGCTTTTCGTGCCATTCCTTCTCCACTTTTTTTCATTGTTTTTTTAGATTTTTTTCACTTTTTACTTTCTGTTATCGTGTTTATCTCATATAATGTTGGTGCATTTTTTTTCAAATACATTTAGAAATAATGTATATAAATTAATGGAATGTATGCGTGTTCAGATGTTACTAAATTGTATGTTTAAAAACTGTTTTGTTTGCCTTGACGAGAACTATAAGCGGGTGTATATCCGACACTTTTTTAAATATCCTGTATAAATACATCTGAACTAAATAATTAATTTAATTAATGTAAAATAGCGTCCTTTGAAACTTCATAGCATCAATAGAAATCTGATGTACCTATTTTCATTTGTCCTGGTTAGAACGTTTTATTTCAGTCATTTTAGTTATTTGAGTAATAGTGGGCGCGTAGAGCAAGGTGTATTCGTAGAAATATTTTCAGCAATTAAACGCAAGTAACTTTATAATTTATTTTGTAATCGATGCATTATAATTACACTCACGTTTTCTTGAAGTTGAGCATAATTCTATAAACAATAAAAAGCAGACTGATAAAAATGTGTTTCAGCTGTTTCAGAATTTTTTTAATGTGGTGCTTAGTTGCAGTGACTCCGTAAGCTGTATTACTTGTCTGTCTATCACTGCAACTCTTGCGGTGAAGCTTAGTGTGTAAGTTGTGTTTTAAAATGGCTTTGTGACAGCATCATATCGCCTTTTATGATGCCGCGCTCTTAATCATTTTGCTCCCAACAGCGAATGGCAAGTCGATCCGGAATGAAGGAACTAATGGAAACGAGTTTTCCGCATAAATGTTTAATCAGAAATCCATACCGCATTGCCACATTAAACACGTGTATTATTTTATTTATTAGTATTACTTATTACTTTATCAATAAAATTTGTATTGAAGAAAACAGATGCTTTTATTGATGTAAATTAAAGATGATTCCTCGTTAAGAGAAATAAAAATAGGTAAAAATGCATTTACTATGCAATTGTTGACCTATAGTAAGTATTAATAGTATACTATAATCTACAATTGTACCCTTGGTAGTACCGATAAACTTGCTTCAGCATGAATTGTTCGAACATTTATGCGGTATTTCATGTTGACGCAATCATCAGCAAAGACCGCAAGAATTAGTTTGGTTCCAGCGGCAGTACATCGAGCGACCTTAACGTAGTTTGTAGGCAGTCATAGTACAGTATTGTTGTATCATCATGCATTGTGCAAGTATGCGTACCTATAATTCGGTTGCAATCATTTAAAATGTCGAAAGTTCGTGAAAATGTTTTAACGTCTTTGTTTGCTGGATAAGGTAAACAAATTTTTATATCTATAAAGAGGACTGGGGTGCGGTGTTTAGTGTGAGAAAAATGTTTGTTATGTTGATAATTTGATAATTCCTCAATTAATTCTACTAAATAACGCCCAATTTATTTCGGTAAAGCTGATGTAGTTATTGTCCCTGCTACTGGACCACACTTGTGCGGACTTTAATCATTAGTCCTGGTTAATTAATACCCCATTACAACAACAAGTACATGCTGTCAATTAATAGACAGTAAAACTTATAGTAATTTTATAGCGTCAACTATACTTTATACATTTTTTTAATTATTTTTGTATGAAAATCAAAAAATGTCTTAATAATAGGCGGTCATGGTTTATTGTTGGAAGAAGCGGACTACGTGGTTTCGGCTTTCTAGGTCTCCCAAGTTCAACTACGAATGTAAGATGTAACTTCATCCCCTTCACAACACAACTTTAACTGTATAATAACTCAGACAATGGACTAATTCAACCCAATGCCCTCTAGTGAGCAGGGTGGGAAGTAGCACACTGCAAGGCACTACACAACACGAGTCGGTACAGCAGATATTCCACGGCGTTGCCAAATTATGTCACAATACGTTTCATACGGTAACTCCAGATTGATAATAATTGAGAGTGCAGTTCTTGTTAACTGAAATAACTTGCTTTACAATATATAATCTGCAACCATTTCATGTCAATTTACTAGTTCTTTTTCTACCTTTTGATTTCTACATTATACAATTTTTATTTAACGTAGTTTATAGATCGTAACTTGGACTCTCTGTCTTTCCATTTTGAAAGTCCAACCTCATTTAGTTGTGCATAAATCTTTGTTTTTTCTTATTGTTCCAAAGAAAAAAAAAAATTAAAGAAAAAAATTAAGTTAAGTCCAATTTCAAACTCATTCCTGAATAACTCGAATAAAATTCTGAATTGAAGATAGACATAAAAACAATTAGAAACCTGAAAAACATGATACCTAATCAATCAACATGCCGATTAACTTTCGCGTAAAATACAATTTGCCGACGTGTGATGGTTATACATTATTCATAGTTTACTTATAATATTAATAACTTTTTGGCATTGACCCGTGTTATAATGTTTGTCTGAACAATTATAGTGTAATTATCGCGATCCCAGCGACATACAATTATAAAGAACATAACAAATTAAATTTTTAATTGATTATTAATAGATGACAGTGATATGCAACCACACAAAATATTTACTCGGTGTTGCAATGTCGCCAGTAATAATTTTGTTTTAATATACGTATTTAAGTTTGGTTTTACAAAGATCGATTTATGATTTATTTAGAAAACTTTGGTGCAATCAGAACTCTGACTCATAAAACACATTTAATGGTTCTCTATATTACATATTCTTTATCAACATTAACCCAGTTAATTTCGGAATCAATAATTATCTTTTATTAAATGTTAATCATTGATGTCATATTTTCACGAAGACAAAGTGACGTCAAAACAATTTATTCGTTACAACTCGTAGGTACATATTACCCTAGTTTTTAATAGTTTTTGACAGGCAAGGTTATTTATATTTATATTCTACTTAAAATTATTATAGATTTAAGGTACCTACATGCAATAAGAACTCATTCCGTAGAATTTGCGTCATCAAGAACAACAGTAAAAAATTATATTAGACTATTAGCTTTTCTGCCTGCGGCTTCGCTTGCGTAGTACAGCTTTTTTTCACAGGGAATAAACAGAATAATATGAACACCTGACCTATACACATATTTATTTATTAATAAGATGTGGGACCATCACTTGCTTGCAAAACAACGTTAATTCTTTGCAGAATAGATTCGTAGAGTTGGTGAACAGTTTTCTTAATCTTGTACCAAAACATCCCCTAATTGCTACAATGATATTGGCATTGCTCTAAAACCCCCTATAATAGTTTAATTATGTGAAAGGCAAGCGATTGTGAGGCTTAATGATATCCTGATGCTCCTCAAACCAAGGCAGAACTTTTTTTAGCTGTGTATATGAGCGCATTATCATCTTAAGATATCAATGTGATTTCGAGAACTGTGAGCTCATACATTACAGATAAAACATCAGTATGATTACTCGGGACATGTGTTTCGAGAGCGCATGGGCTCTTATCACGTGTCCCGAGTAATCATACGTTGTGGTGTTGGTGTTACCGATCTTCTATCTGTAACCTTGGAATACGGCAGTGTTTGACAACAATATCCTAGTCATGGTAGGAACTTCATTATTGAGGATGTCTAGATATTCATTCACAGTAATCCGGCCAGTGATATGAATGATGAGACCAGCCAAATATCATGATTTAGCCGCCCAAATCGTAACAGAACCTCCTCTATGCTTCACTGTAGGAAGCAGGCAGTCCGAATTGTAGGCTTCTTTGGGGGTTTTGCAATCTATATATAAACCCGGCCACTTATAGGAAACAAAATGTGAATGATGGTTTATCAGATCCATACCACATTTTTCCAATTATTAAGTGTCTAGGTTTTCTAATTGTGGCGCCACTTTTATCACATCTTAGCGTTGGCTTCGTTATAAAGAATTTGGCAATTACAGCCCTTCCATGAATGTTAGCTTTGTGGAGTGCCCAACGTACTGTTTTTGTCGAAACAGTATTAGTCAGGTGAGTGTTGAATTCTGCTGTCATACCGATGATGGTATGCTATGATTTGTGAATGCTGTCATTACCGTGGATACTGTCGCTCATGAAACGTTAAACAGTTTAGCTATTTTTGTCACTGACGTTCCCATTAAACAAGCACCAACAATTTCGAAGTCTGAGAGATCGCACATTTCACCGATTACTTAACTACAAGTCCTAGTATGTTAATTGCGTGATACATCTGGATTATTTACACGGAAGCAGTGTTACTAAGATGAAATAAGGTGTAATACAATACATAGTACACAAGAGTATTATACTATCTCTAAGAAAAGAAATCAAGTCAGTATCAAAGCAAAATAACTTGCTCTTCAAAGAAATAGAAGTCTTAGAAATGATAATAAATGGATTGGTGTTCAAATAAAAGCCAACAGGTAGCTGACCCTACAAAAATTGCAATTCCACAAAAACTCTGATGACCGAAAATAGAAGAACAAAAGAAATAAACGGTAAAAAATTATTCGTATATCGTTAGAACTGCAACAGAGACAAATTAAGAGATATTTTAAGAAAATAGTGGAACGATTAAAAATAAAAAATGAAACGAGGCATCAAATAATAAAATAATATCATACCTGAAAGAAATTAATTATTACGAAGTAACGTGTGAGAGCTGATTACAAATTTCGATTGTAAAAATCTCATCTACTATATTTAACACCAATATTATACGATAATTTCCATTTTTCTGGCATTTGCCTTTACCAGAACATCACTTATTCCTCGTTTGAAGTTATTAATTGTCTTGTAGAAATTTATGATACTGGTTTTGATATCTTCCACATTCTTTAATTTACTTTCGTCATAAAATGTCCTCTTATCTCTTCGTTTATATGATTTTTCTTCTTGTTTGTTGCATTTTTTTCTTTTCTGTTTGTACCTACTCATTATTAACCCAACCTCTCCATGTTTTTTTTTCACTTTCTACTACCCAGACTATCGTTTGCTGCTCTTATTAGTCGGACCTCCAAACTTTTCCTGTTTTCATTTATAATTTTTGCTTCGGTTGCTGTCCTACAATTGTCCATTACTTTTATTTGGCATTTTTTTCTTATCTGTTTTTGTTATAAAGCGTCTAGAATTCAGATTTTTGTTCTTCTTTTCCAACCGTGAAGCATATGATTAGAAAATATTTCTAGCCCTCTAGATGATCTGACATTCTGGATGGTTTATTTGGTTTTCTGCTTTACCATCTAGCGAGATCCATGTCGTTTTATGAAATTGTGTTTGCTTGCAATATATAGGTACTCATTATTTTACAATTTTTACTTGTTCTAATCCTATCAATTTTACCTCATTGGTGTTTGATTACATCAATTGGAACAAGAGTATTTCTAAAGAAAATTGATTAGATTATTATATCAATAGCAACTAGTTCGTCTTGTATGAAAATGTTCAAAACAGAATTAGGAGTGTAGTCCACGATCACAAGGCATTCAAAATTGCTTTTTTTTCCTTGCAAAACTGGCATCTTCTGTTAGTTTGTGAGAACTGCACTATATTCCTATATACGAGGTGTGGCAGAAAAGTAATGAGACTGGCAACACTGCAAGTGATCTGGCAACGCTGCGCTGTTGTCCTTGATAGACCTCGTGTATCAGTACCTTCCAATAGCTCAGCGCGAGTTTCAACTTGTTTCGTTAACGACGTAATTTTTGTAACTGCTATTAGGGAAGTTGTGTTTTGGTTATCCGTCATGCAAAATGGAACAGCGAAATTTGAAGCAACATTCTGCCATTAAATTTGTTGTTAAGTGTGACGTATTAAAAGTTAAAACATGCCTATGGGAAACATTCTTTATTCCTTTAAATCATTTTTAGAAGGCAAAGAACACGTTGAAGATGAACACCGTTCAGGGAGGTCTTTAACTTCTAAAATCGATGAAAACACTGAACGTATCAACATTCTAATGGGATCAGACCGTCGTTTAACATTAAGAATATTGAGTGAACAATTAAATTTGAACAGATTTGCCGTTCATCAAAGTTTGACTGAGTATTTGCACATACGAAAGGTCTGTGCCAAAATTGTACCGAAAAACCTCACAATTAAGCAGAAGGACATCCGAAAAAAAACAATTGGTTGATCTTCTTAACAGAATCGCTAATGAGCAAAATTTCTTTAGTCGCGTGCAAACTCTCCTCGACCAAAGAAAGCTCGAAGATTAAATCAATGCTGATTTGTTTTTTTGACAAAAGGGGAATCGTCCACAAAGAATTTGTTCCTCCAGGACAAACTGTCAACCAAGTTTTTTATAAAGACGTCGTTGAAAGGCTCAGAAAAAACAGGTAATTTGCGTGAGACTAGACATTGCAAACGAATGGATGCTCCATCATGACAACGCCCCATATGTCACACTGCCCTCTCCATAACAAAATTTTTGACCTCAAAAGGCGTTTCTGTGGTTCCCCAGCCCCCCTATTCACCTGACCTCAGTCACTGTGACTTTTTCCTTTTTCCTAAACTGAAAAATGTCCTCAAAGGACGTCATTTCGGTACAACATCCAAATGAGTGTAACGCACATACCGGTTGAAGACTTCCAGCGCTGCTACCAATAGTGGGAACAACGTCTCCATCGGTGTGTAGCTGTCCAAGGTAACTACTTTGAAAGGGATTACGTTGATGTTTGAAAAAAATTAAAACTTTTGGTAAATAAAAAATCAGTCTTATTACTTTCCTGCCACACCTCATATGTCTGGTATTGAATTATCATTAAATTTGAATCTGTTCAAAATCATGCTGTTTTTAAAAATGCTGCAACTGATTACGGTATATTTTTTGATGCACAACATGAATATCAAAAAATAATTGGAAAAATCTTTTTGCCTACAGTCCTTCATCAGACGATACCTGAGGGAAACAATTCTTAATTATCGAGAACACTGACACTTCTGATCTGAAGAGTTGTAACATTGCAGGTGATTTCTCGTATTCTTTGTCTCCGTAAATTTCGGTATCTGAGAAAATAGTAGGAGATCTTCTACTTCAAAGTCATCATGGTAGTACGTTCTAGTACATCTGCAATATGCTGATTATCAGACCGGTCACAGTGCCGTTAACTTTTTCTTGTAGAATGTCATCGTCTTCTAGAACACCTCTTAGTTCATGCGGGTTTGGGGTAAAATGAGTATCATATCGAATAGAATGCTGCAAGTCAAGTCTTTGTTTGTTTTGCATTAGAACAAGGAATTGTGGAAAGTGCCTAAATAATATCACAGCATGAAATTGGAGATCTAAAAACTCTGTTTTCCTTATTATTACTGTTGAAGAAGAAATCAGAACAAAATAATCTATTTAAGGACGCAATAGAGAAAATAGGTTTCTATTAAAAAATGGATATGAAGATGGTCCAGTGTTTCCAAAAACGCAGAATAAAAGATTTTTTATTTTTATATTCAACTCTGTAGGTAGTCTTGAGTTTTTTCAAAAACATAATAAAAGGAAGTCGACATGCACAATAAAATAACTTCTATTTAATGCAGAAAAAATAGAATAATTTCTATTACAATTCTATACAGTAGTTTCTCTAATAAACCAATTCTCTTTCTGTGAAATTCACAAATCGATATTTAATAGAAACCTACGCTGTTAAATATTAATAACATCGAAGCGTAAATGTACTCAATATACGACGTCGAACACCATATAGTTACTAATAACATACATAATGATAGCAGTCAGCATTATTCATAGTTGCCATCGTAAAGACCTTCCAAAAACCATGTTAACCGCATAGACACTATAGACAGTAGCTAGAAGAAAACACGCACATCGCACATATTATCTTCCCCACTAGCGGTTCCAGTTTTTAGTTCGCCAAATCCAGTACGTAAAGTAAGTTTTGTACGCGTGTTGGATAGACGCTTCGCATCGGTTCATATATTTTATAAAACACGTTTTTTTTTGCATCGTATATTTCCTGCGAATTCTATTTGTGAGTGTTTGTTTGATGTGTGTTGGCGACGAAAATTGGAGTCGAGATATAAAGTGAAGGTAATGTGTTTGATTTATATGTCGAAGAAAATGTTTAGATTGCATATTTCATCCCTTTTAACAAAAGAAACAACTAACAGAAGCAACCAGCCGTATTTAAGTCCAACTACGAGAAACTTGTAGTATATTTGGCGAAGTGTATATATACAGGGTGTCTCAGAGAGATGTATGCATTTTTCAAAAATCTAATTATCTTCTAAACTATCAATTTTAGATATAAGACATGTAGGAAATAAAAGATGGAAAATTGGAGGCCAAAGACGACTAAGTAATAAAAAAAAACTTCGAGGAGTTAACATACCATAGTAAAGTAACTATTCAATGTAGATAGCCGTTGTCGGTGGTAAACTATACTCCAACATGTTGTTTAAGCAGATTTTTGAATAAATGTCCGCTATAGCAAATTTTTTTAGAAAAAATCGAATAACTACAAAATGCCCGAATCAAATTAAAAAACTGAATGTATTTATAAAACTTAAAAAATAGGTAAATCCGAATATGTAGAAATGTACAGGGCGTTCCATTAAAAATAACAAAGTAGATGGCGACTTCCGGTATAACCGGAAACGCTAGAAATCTAGTAATATTTTAATTGAAGAGAACATAATCGACTATATACAATTCTGAATTTTCAAATTTATATTTTGACGAGAACGCCATAAACTTATAATAAACGGTCTCGCTGAGACACCCTGTATGTATGTATGTAAATATATTCTCTCATAGAAATTCGGAAATTCCATAATTCTCTTGTATATTGATGCCCATTTATTATTTTTGTCAATAGATGTAATTTAATTTCAATTTTGTTAGATGTGTAATACGTCTACCTAATATTGTGTAATTTAAAAATCTGCATTAGAAATCAAATTTATTTTCAAGAGAAGTTGCCTTGACTTCTTCAATTTCTTCATCAATATTTAAATAAAACTATTTTGCAAGGATTGTATATTTTATTGTCAAATATGTACAGTTTTGCATTTTCTCGTTAACATGATAATATTATGAATAGATTTTGTTGTTGACTTTATTCAGAGCTTTTTAATACATACAGATCGCATAATGTTCATAATAATCATCATCGTCATCTTATGTAAGGTTGTCCTTTGTGATGTTTTGTATACCTAAATGATAATGTTGGTCATTTTTTTTGCATTTAAATACTCAATACTTTGACCTGGATGAACGTAGCACAAGCATTGTTGGGTAAATTGTGAATTTAGGCCACATATATGATCGTGTGTTTTATTCTGCACAGCAAGATCATAACTCCATTAACCCCAAAAAAAAGATGGTACGGTTAGTATTAGCGTTACCCGTTGTACCTACTCTGCAGGAAATTATCGAAGCTTGCTTACCCCAAATATAACATAGATTTTTTTACTGAGCTTCATTAAGTATGTTGGAACGTTTTCTGAAATCACAGTGAACACACATATTGTGAGGAAATACACACTTTTCAATTCTTTTTGTTCTTCATCTATTCAATGACCTGTTCCACACCCTCTGTTGACCATTAAATTTAGATTTAGATCTAATTGATGGTGATATTGCACTGCGATTTATTGATCTATTGCGTCCTCTTGGACGAGCTGTAAGCTGCTGAGGTTGGCATGTTTTTAGAGCTTCCCATTCAGTCTAAGGGTTTTAATAAACTGCAATAACTATGATGGTTTCAGAGAAGATATTTCTTCTTCGTCTATTACGTCTTTGCCAAGATAATTGACTCAAGTTTCCGTAATAACGGTGTAGTTAGATGTCAGGTGTTCTGGATTTTCAACCACCGCCCTGCAGAACCTGCAGTCCCTATTCTGTTTCAGACCTATCTTGTCATGTGTTCACCAAGGTAACAATGCCTTGTAAGACAACTTGTGGGGATGCGTAGTGTATTTCTACTTAGTTCTAGCAAGTTTATTCCAGGTAGCATGTAAAGTTATTATAAGGTTTTCTGAGACGTTACTAAAAACGTTGATGTAACGTTTTGGAAATGTCTTAATGTCACAAAAATAAAACGTTATAATTGAATGTTCCATAAACGTTACAGTGTAACGTTCTGTAAACGTTGCGATGAGAAACATTTTATTAGCGTTTTGTAGAGTTGATACTTGAAAATTGAAAAATGGAGAATTATCTTTCCAGTTTTGCAAGATGAGACTTAATAAAGAAAAATTATGCTTCTGTCTTTTCACACGGTTGACTCTACTAAGCCTTCACCAGTACCCTTAGCACTTGCATTCTTAATTTCATTGATTTCAGAAGGTTATATGAAACGGTAACTTTTCGTATAAAGTGAATAATAAGAGAAGATATAGAAAGCACCTATGTAATTATTCTTTATTCAGGATGGTTTATCAACATCCAGTGTGCATGCACTAACACAAATATATTTAATAAATCTAATGTGTAAATCTCTACAGATCCTTTTAGTAGTATCAGTTCTGGAATATAAAGTATGAACCTTTTAATATTTAATCATATTTCTAATAAAACACGATGTATATTGTCCATGTGTTTATTAATTTTGTTGGAGAACTGTTATGTATGTAAATGAGCTTAGAGAAAGGATCTTCGAAATAATGTCAGGAATGACACCATTTAAAATGCCAACTAGTTTATTTCTGTATTGATAAACAACTGATATCCATTGATATAGTAACGCATGTAATTCGATAAACGTTCTTGTATACAACTAGAACAAAAAGAATATTTGTTGCAGTATTAATTTTTATCAAATGTTTATTATTTTTTAGTTATAACAAACATTATTCTACTCAAAAACCATGTAAATAAATACATACAGTAAACGTGCTCATATATAACAAAAACGAGAAGAGTAACCGTATAAAAATAAAATATGTTTCAGACACTGTTTTAAAATGAATATTTATTCAAAAAAGCGCCAGTTTGTAGAAACTAAAAAAACTGATTTTTTTTAATGTGGTGGGTGCTTAGTGTGCAGTGACTCCGTAAACTGTATCGCTTGTCTGGCTATCACTGCAACTCTCGCGGTGTAGTTTTTGTGTGTGTATGTTGTGTTCAATTGGCTTTGTGACAGCATCATATCGCCTTTTATGATGCCGCGCTGTTAATCACTTTGCTCCCAACAGTGAATGGCAAGTCGATCCGGGATTAAACTCCCTGAAAAATGTCACCGTCCCTCCAGAGAATTGAACCCCGGCTCTCACAACAATAGTCAGCCGCCTAACCACTGCGGCCATCGACCCGTTGATTCAATTATGTAATGTTGGAAAAGGCAAAAACATTTTCATAAACGAATAAATACATGTAATTTTGACGTCACTTAATTGCTATAGCTTAGTTTCTGATAGCGATGAAACTACAAAAATTTAGAGGGAAGTAACGGCTGTCAGAACGTTAACTAAACGTAAAGTTAGGATGATCCTATATTAATAGGGTTAGCAGCCAATGGTAAACCCTTACAGAGAAATAAGACTCATTAGTTTTGACCTTAAGCTTTCGAATTTTATTAAATTCTTTATCACTTATTATTCGTTATCTACAAGACAATATGTAAGGAAACAATAACAGTAATAGTTATAAAAAACTTACGATAGAGTAAGAAGTTAGCATGAAAACAATGTCATCTTTAAACCAACACATTAAAAACTTGAACAGTTACATCATTTTTTTTGAAAAGCATAAAGCATTCTCAAACTAATTTCGAGCTGATGAGTGTGAGAACTTAGCGACATTATGGCTGGTTGAATAAAATGGCAATGCTTTGCTTTCGATAGTTTTTGGCCAGGTTCAGTTGAGCACATCGTCCAATGGCATTGATGTCCGCTTGAAAGACGCTATATATACATATGGGCATATTCCTATCGGCCAGGAGTATTTGGTTCCTGGCCGGAATATCCCTGCACCTCTTCCTTTATCGGTTTTAGAACCACCCACATAGCATTTAATGGTGTTTGCTTTTTAGGAAGTAGATGGAAGATTCGTCCACCTATTTTCTCTTATTACTTAGTTTCGCAAGAAAGTTCTTTTCGAATCTATATTTCCATCGTTTGATAGACTTACAAGTGGGGAGAGTCCCGTTTGAGATGGCCAAGCTCCCAGGCACTCTGTGCAGTACTGCAATATCTACTTCCCTCCACCACTACGTGTAGGGGTGCGAGCTCTATAGGATGATCTCTAGGGCCATGGTTCGGCATGTTGAGCATGCTAATCGTTGCAGCTTGTCAAGGACATTCCTGGTGGTGATTTGTGTGTGATCGTTAAGGCTCTTGTTGCTTTATTCATTTTCAGTTCGATATGTCTGTTCCACATAAGTTAATATGGTTATGCCATTAAGTTTAAATTTAGAATTGCTTATTGAACATAAGGTAATTTTTGCTTACGATAATTTCTGATCCAAATCATTAGCGTAATATTAAGATTCGATTAGAGACTAATTGCCGAAGAATAGGTACGTGACTTAAATAACGTGTTTAACAAAAAATTGTTTATTCTATTTTTAGAAATAAAATATTACATTTTCTATGAGAATTATTTATTGTTTCTGAAACAACTAGGAGAAAAAATAAACTCTGTTATAAATTGCAAACGTTCGTAGATAAATCACTCTTTTAATGTGAGTATTAACTTAAAACTAAACATTATACTAATACGTTTATAATTATGTATTTACCATTTGTTACATATATTTCTTCACCGGTGATGATTCAATACTTTCTCATAGTGTATACAATGAAATTTTGTAAGTAAATGTTGCAATTGCGTTTTCTTGGTATGCTTATGTAGGTCTAGTTCACTTTTGCTGTATCTTTGCGTTTCGCCTTTATGTTATTACAGATTTGTTCTTTCGACATCTCGTATAAACTACATACAAGCATGGTATATTATAAAATACTGTATTTATTCAATTGTTATTTTAAAATTACTAATATCCATATAGTGTAAAGCGTATCATTAAAGGATGTAATGTAGTATAATCATACTTATTAGAATTTACATGTTTACAAAAAAAAGGTTTGAATAGCTCGCAAGGCTATAACTGCCAGCTATAAAAATAATGGAACTAACTATACTCACCTAAAAAAACATAAAATATAATATATGTGTTTGTCCACATTATGCAATTGCTTACTTATTTTGAAAGACTTCCTTCCACAATCACATTAATATCAATTTTAATTATATGTACAGTGACACTAGAAAGTTTGGTCTAAATGACTTCGACTTTTCAAAAGAAGTGATTTTTAATGGGTTAGAAAATGACCTCTTTCGAAATTAACTAGTTCTAGTGAGTCCTAATTGATTGCAACAATGCTAAAGTTTTATATTTTTGGCCAAAGCAATTTTTGATGCGGATTTCCTGTATTCTAGTATCAAAATTTCACTTGATGCAATGATAAAAATGAATAAGGTTAGGAAATGATTCTGAATTCCTGTTTAGCTGCTATTTAATTATGGCTTTATTAATTAATAGAGGAGAAAAAGTTGAAATACTCTTAATTGCTAGAAATATGTAATTATAAAAATACAGAGAAGCTGCATTCGTTTTTAATCGGCAGTATCCTTATAAAAAAATAAGTAAATGAGAATTTTACTGAAGTTCAAAGCGGAAATATATATGTAGTAGAATAAATACTAAATCAAGTTGAGAGAAATATAATTAACGCAAATTGGAAGTTATGCAGAATGTTGTTAAGAATCCAAGATCTAATCATCTACATTCATCACTATGATATGTCTGCCACCAACAACATCGTCATGCGTCAACATCAACGTCAAACTGTGCCCAAAATTCTTGACGGTAGGTTGTTGAAAACCCTCACTTTGTGCTATTTCTCGAGAAAGTGGGACTTATATATGTTGCAAAAATTTAATTTTAACGAGAAATTCGTCTGATGCCGTAGCGGCTCTAAATAATAGCGATAGTAGTATAGTATTCTATGACAAACTTGCAGGAATTTATCGGAGAGATTTATTAAAACGACCTTTTCATTCTATTTCTGTCTACATGAATGATAACATCAATTTTTAATCGTTTGTAAGCGTTTTGTTGAGGAGATTCTTGAAATGTTATTAATAAAAGAAAATTAAAAAAATATATCATTGCCATAGTGTGGGAAGAGAATTTCCCGCCAACCCTCCACTGACAGCACTGTATTAAATGTCAAATAGAGAAGAGTTTGATATTTAAATGTCAAACACGGGTACGCTTGACATTTAAATGTCAAATAGGAAAACTTCGGCGTTTAAACTGTTCATTTATGAAACTAAGTTCAATACGTGGTACAAGATTTTTAATTATGTTTGTTTTTACATTTTAACGTTACATTTCCATGTAATTTTGTGATAGTAGTTTAAATAAGCAATATTTTTCTTGTTTAGAACGCATAGAAACAGCAAGTTTGACATTTAAATGTGAAATAGGGATATTTAAATTTGCTAAAAATTTGGCATCTGCCTATTGCATATAAATCATGCACCTATGGTCGGTGCTTGGCTTAGTCACAAACAAAATAGGCTCGAGAACTTGAAAACCATAACAACTAGAATAGTGCTCTCCTTGACATTTTGTAGAAAATTTCATGCTCTACAAAGAAAAATCTTACAAGTTTGATATTTTATACGGCTAAAGCTGGATTTGCAAAAAAGGGAAAATATCGTAAAAATAACCCTTCTTTGTAGACGTAGGCTGAACGACAGAAAATATCAAAAAACTTTTAGACTTTTTTTGTAAAGCATTTTCTCCAAAAAAGTCTGGTAGGGCACTATTCTAACTTTTATGGTTTTAAGTTATCGAGCACCGACCATAGGTGCAAGATTTGTACTGTATATAGTTGCCTTGTGGAACTTCTTTTTTACCCAAAATGGTGTTATTTTCGTATAAGAAATATAAAATGGGCAAGTGGGCGTGTTCTGGGTGATTACCTTAATCACATTTCTTGCCACGTCACCAATGTATACGTGACGGTAGTTATTCTAATACAATAACAATATCTTGAAAAGGGTTATTGTAGGGTGGTTCATTAGGAAATTTGCTGCTGGAAATTTGTTTTGAGCAAATCTGTACTCTTTTGGTCTTTTTATCTGGACTATTGATAAAATGCTTAAAAAATCAGCAACAGTAGTAGATTTATCTGAAGTTAAGACATAAAATTCGACAAATTAAAATTGATGCTTTGTGTAAAAGGTCTGGTTTGAGGAAAATACTATTATACATATAGACAAATGTTGAGAATTGAAATAAGGTAGGTATAACTGGAGTTGTACTAGTCAGGTACTGCAATAAGTGAAACTGCCTTTAGATTCTACATGACCTACTTCTTGTTGCAATTTGGCATAACATTCCGAAAACTTGCGTTTAATTCGGGTCAGTTCTGTCAATCAATTGATGATGCTATTCCTTTCTACCTTTACACTTCTGTTTATCATCAAACTTGAATAATTGACGAACCAAGACTTCTCGAAAATCTCGAATGCACATTTTTTTTTTCCTCTCTTTATAGACATTTTAAGCATTAATGTTCGGGTAGTCGTTGCCTACGACACCATCTGATCAGGCAGGTCTATTCCGACTTATTATTGCAAGAATTTCTATGAGTTTTTCTGTGGTTTTTTGAATTTTACGATTTCTACAGTAATCAGTCGATTAAGGTATCTTATTCAGAACAATGTCGTTGATTGGTGGTATATTCCTCTTGTATACTGGGTGTTAGGTTATACATTTATGTTTAATAATAAAATTAAAGTCACATTCTTGAGTATTATGGAAGGATGTGGTCTAATGATGGTCGTATATAGATTTTTGCTGATGGAAGGTTGGAAATTGTTTATTATGGAGAACCAAGATTTTGTGTGAAGGACTCACATATTTCTGGTATCTTTCCACGGTAGAACAACATCTTATTTGGGTAAATATTTTTTGCTTGAGCTAAAAGATCCTACAACAGGTGTGTTTTTGTCATTGACTAAAGCAGCCACCAATGGATAGATTAAGCTTTGATTAAGTAAATCCTTGGATCTGGTTTCGTGGACATTTTTCCTAATTTTTCAATATAGATTAGTATGGATCAGGTATATCCTTCTCTGGAATATAACTTAAATAATTGAGTGGTGTGGTTGGTTAGGAATGTACTGAAGAAAGATCAGGCATACCCCGTCAGGCTAAAGCAACTCTTAGATTTTTTGTTTCCAGAATGTTAACCAGTCGTTGAATTTTTCCAACTTGGTTTCTGACAGCAATATTGTGAATTACTGAATATAAATTCCTTTAGGAGTGAAGGGATGGAGAGGAGGCTGCGTCACTTACATATATAAGTAACACCAAACACCGGAAGCAAAAAAACTTTGTTTTGTAGCAATTATTCCACAATTTAGCATATTAGGAAGTTGGCCTTCGATCAAACTTTCATGGGCATCGTGACAAACAATGTTTTAGGTATCAAGCTTAATCTTCTTTTAAAAATCTTTTTTTGAAACGTCTTTGCAGATTTTACTACGCAAAAGAATTATAATGCAATTAACAAAAATAAATAGAACCGTTTCTTCTACTTAGAATCTATTATATTGTAATAGTGTAATATTTTTATAACAACATTTCTAGGTTTGAATATTATTCATTAATTAACTTGAAGTCCTTGATTTTATAAAATGTGATTGGAAATTCTAAAATTACTTAACAAATTAAAATTATACCAAAGTCACAAATAATTATTCCAAATTACACAGAAATTAAATAAATATTTCTATTTTAAGTTGTATACTTAACGATTATAGCTGTTAATTAAATTTTATTAATATTGACATTCGAAAAATATTAAATAGAGAGGTAAGCGTTGAATAACAATTTAGGATTCTTCCTGTTTCTTATGCCAAGCATATATTATAGAGTACAATGATAAATCATTTTAGGTGTATCATGAATATTAATCAACATACTATATTTTACGCTTAAGCGTATTACTAATAACGCAAATATCAATATTCATGACTTGTGACTTTTTACCAAACCAATTCATTTGATTACGTCAATTGGTAGTTTCGGTTGAAACGTATTTTTCGAAACGGGATGCTTGATAAACACGTATTCCTTCTAATATTGATGTATCATTATTATAACTTGTTTTGGCGATTTCTAAACAACCACAAACAGGTATAGATAGGTTCGGATAGGATGTTATGTTCAAATATGACGTCACATCTTTACCACATTGTCAGAAGGTCGTCCGCGAAATAAATCATTTTATATCATAAGATAATAAACAGTTCTGTAGTGTTATGTATTGCATCTGTTGTTTGATGTTGTGGGTTGAGTAATTTGATGATAGGTTGCTTGAGAAGACAGAAGAGTTGGGTTCACTTGAACTCACTATAAAATCGATTGATGTTATTTTAGATTGAATAGATACTGATATCTCATCGATGTGTGTGTTAGTATTTCCGCCTTCTGTAATTGAGGAAAACAAAAAAAACAAGCAGTATAAATGATCTATTTGCATTCATGCACTACAAAACAATGATGTTTTCCCTCTTTCAGCTGAGGTTAGTTTCCCTACTTGTCGATTAGATCTTGGAGCTAGAACTTTTGCTTGTTTTTTAACTATGTTAATTCACATTTCGTCGCAGTCTCTTATTTTGCGCGAAGAAAACTTTTGTCATTAATTCTTGCAAAATATCGAAAAACCTGTAAACCAGAGGTTTATTAAAACCTACAGCTCTCCTCAAGCTTGTTGCTTCCAGTATTCTTAATGAGAGATCTTTATATCTCTTCATAAACTCGTAACTGATGTAGAATATTTAATGTATCTGCTAGTTGAAACGCTAAATTTAGAAGCTCCTTAAAAAATCTAATTTTCTAAATATTGTATTAAAATGACCTAATTTGGTAGTGAAACATGCATCACGAACTTTAGCGTTTGAAGTGCTTCTAGCCACCTTCTTGCAGCATTCCTTAAGCTCATTTCATTGCTCAACACATTTTGAATTGCCTCTTCCATAACTTGTGGATCCCATTTCCACTTATTTGTCTTGGTTTTACATTTTCATTGTTTTTGTCGCCAGTAATCAAAGTGAAAACTAGATAAGAGGCAAAAAAACTCGTGTCCACTACTGATGAACAACCAACTGTCCGATATTGCCGGAAGAGAAACACAAAATTTATAAATTTATATTTTTCAAGTTATACATATTTTGCCTGTCCAAATTTGGTGGTTTGTGTTCGAAGACTTGGAAATGTACTAGTCTCGATTGAACCTTTAAAAACAAAAATTTAAACTACTAGTGCAACTCAAACTCAGTGAAAACTCAAATTTTGATCTCTTTTGTGAAGGAACGGGCTTGTTTTGGAAATTACTTCCAGAAATTGGTTATGCTTGAAATAGAAAGAGCCCCCGATGAAAAAATGGAAAAGAGTAGCCCCTTTGTTTGCAACAGAAGAACATAAAATTTAACCATTTGTGATTGAACGTACCAAAAATTCCTGCTGTTCCTCAAAGGTTTGGAGTTTTTTAGAATAAAAGTGCAAGTCATCCATCAGCAGAAAGATTTGTTTCTGATGATGGAAAATATCTTACTGTATACATGCCCCCGAATGTAATAGTTTTCATACAGTTCTTGGACCAGAATGTCACTAAGTTAGAGAAACTATTTTATAGAAAAAGTCGTTTACCCGCAATAGTTGCTTCTAATCACAATAATATTTCAGCTACTATTATTTTGAGTCCATTTGAGTTTAAGAAAATGTTGTTCATGTTTTGTCTTGCCATGGAAAGATATTCAAGAACAAATAACACTGGTCACCCTGTTGACCAAGAAAGAAAGAAACTATCAAGTTATTATCATGCTAAAGGGCATGTCTGAACAGGATTTAACATGCTTGGGCTTCATTTGCACGTCATAGTCGTTAAACCACTCCCTTTTTTTCTCTAGAACCAATCAAATCAAGGAATTAATAGATCTGTGTATATGTGAGTATATATAAGACCTTACAGACATGCTATTGACACAAATTGACTCAATGTGTGGTAGTAACATTATTTAAATGTTTTTTGAGAACAAAATGATGATTCGACAAACTGCTACTTTTGCTGTGCAAAGACCTTCGGGTTTTCCAGTAGAAATAAAGATAAAATTACCTATCCTAATTTACCTTCTGCCACTCGTCCAGTTCCTCATTCGGAAGCTTTGCAGTACCAAGTCCTATGGATGTTTCGAACCAAGAACATGTTGAAATGAAGAATATATTTGCCATCTCAAGAGGACGCACCTCATTTAATAAATCAATTGGAATTAAATGACCTAGTTCGAGATCTCAGTTTATCAAAAACTCAGGCAGAAATATTAGGATCAAGACTGTAAGGACGGAAGTTGCGTATTTCTTCAAAATCGCCAGAAAGAACTGTCAAAGTATTTTTCAACTGAAGAAGGTCTTTCATTTTGCAAAAATGTTGACGGTTTAATGCGAGAATTAGGTTATAAACACCAATCGGAAGAATGACGTCTTTTTATAGATGCTTCTAAATTGAGTTTAAAAACTGTCCTTCTACATATAGGAAACATCTACCCCCTCCATTCCTGTTGGTCCTACCGTGCACATGAAGGAAACATATGATAATATGGTACATCTCCTTGAAAAAAATTAATTACAAAACCTATAAATGGTACATCAGTGCAGATGTCAAAGTAGTTGCAATTCTACTTGGTCTACAACTTGGATTCACAAAGAATTGCTGTTTCCTTTGTGAATGGGATAGTCGATCGAGAAATATGCACCATACTGTTAAGCAATAGCCAACCAGAATACAATATACTCCTGGAGAAAGGAAAATAATTCATAATTCGTTGGTGGAGCCTTATAAAATACTTTTACTGCCATTACACATACAATTAGGTCTAATGAAAAATTTCGTCAAAGCATTGGACAAAGAGGGACCAGGATTTTGATACCTTAAACAAAAATTTCCTAATATATCTGAGGCAAAACTTAAAGAAGGGATTTTTATAGGACCCAAGATGAATCTGTTACAACAGGATCAAGAATTTGACGTACTCTTGAGCGATTTAGAACGCACTGCTTCGGATGCATTTAAAAGTGTGACAAAGAATTTCTTGGTAAATAAAAAATCTGAAGATTACGAGGAAATTGTTAGTGAACTTCTTAGAAGTTACCACGCATTAGGCTGTAATATGAGTCTTAAAATACATTTCTTGCATTCGCACCTGAACTTCTTTCCCCCAAATCTTGGCGATGTTAGTGACGAGCATGGGAAAAGATATTTCCACTATTGAAGAACGCTATCAGGGCAAGTGGAATAGCGAGATGCTTGCTGACTACTGTTGTACTTTAATTTCGGAATGTTCTTCATCCCAATATAAAATAAAAGTGAAAAGAAAGACTTTCTAAAGAAAAATTTAAAAAAAATGAAAATTTGTTGTTCTGTGTAATTTTAAGTTGTGGGAAAATATTTTACTAGACTCTTCCAATATCGACTCTGATTCAGTAGAGACTTTTCCTTAGTTACTGGTTTGCAACAAAAAATACAGGACTAGCTTTCTTGCTTTATTTGTTCACTCCATGCTTTTTGGTTACTGGAGCAGACCTGTTCCATAGTTTTTAGTCTAGACTTTAATAAAAAATGTTCGAATTTGAAAGAAAAATGCTTAGTCAAAGCTTGATTCATCAGGTATGGTGCAATTAACGGATCCACGTACTGCTCAGTATCACACTCTTCCTCCCATGGCGATGTCTGGTCTTAAATCGTTGCTTCCACGCTTTCGTTTATTTTTAATTTAATCTTCTCTTCAGAGTTATCATGGTGTTCTTGCAACTATTTTGTATGTGTTTACATATTATTGAGTTAAAGATTAATCTGAAGTTCTTCACTGGATCTCTTGGTGCAGAAGTAGAACACTAAACACTTTAACCCACTGAACACCAAACAAGTTTTAACTAAAACACCGACGCGTTTCAACAGCAATGCTGTCATTATCAAGGCGATAATAAAACTAAATTAAAATAAAATCTACAAAAACAGGTAACCTAAAAGTTATGCACGGTCAATTCGATACACGATCGGTTCGAAACCATAAAGTTCACTTGTGAAAGAGAAGAAAACGGTCAGCTACCCTTTCTAGATACTTTAGTAATTAGAAATAACAATAGATTAGAGTTTGACGTGTATAGAAAGGAAACCAGTACACTTCGCTACATTCCTTCAGACTCCCATCATTGTGTTCAATACAAAATGGCAAGCCTGAATTTTTTGGTCCACAGACTTCTCACTTTTCCCTTGAACAAGGCGAGGTATGAGAAAGAGCTTAAAATTATAAAAGATGCGGCCAAGTGTAATGGTTTCCAGCCTCAGCATATCTATAAGTTAATTGGGAAGTTTAATTATTAGAAAACTGTGAAAGAATCTGCGACTTTTCGAGAGGATGTTAAAGCTTCACAAGTTGTGACCCTCCTTTACGCTCCCTTTATTACTAAAGGTTTGAGTAAAATCTTCAAAGAGCTAGATCTCAGAATAGTTTACAGTTCTGGGACTAGTTTACGAAGTCTCATCGGTAACCCTAAAGATAAAATACAACCTCTAGAAAAGTCAGGTATTTACGAAATCGTTTGTAAAGATTGTAATCAAAAATATATTGGGCAAACCAGGAGAGCAGTCTCAACTAGATTCAAAGAGCATATGGCTCATCTTAGATTTAATAGAATTGAGAAATCGAGCGTTGCCCAACACATTTTTGAAACAGATCACTACATCGATCATACGAATGTTAAATTAATTAGACAAATAAACAATTGTAAGTTTCTAAATGTTTTCGAAAGTTTAGAAATATTTAAAAATAAGTCATGTGTAATGAATTGTGACAATGGCCCTATACCGTATTCGTCATTGTTTTCGTTAATCGGAAATTAATGATGCGTATCGGATTGACCGTGCATAACTTTTAGGTTACCTGTTTTTGTAGATTTTATTTTAATTTAGTTTTATTATCGCCTTGATAATGACAGCATTGCTGTTGAAACGCGTAGGTGTTTTAGTTAAAACTTGTTTGGTGTTCAGTGGGTTAAAGTGTTTAGTGTTCAAAGATTAATCTGCTCCACATATAGCTTCATCGCCGCCATAAAAACGGTCATATCTGCCGTTTCTTGAGATATATGATTCCTTAAATCTGCCACTATATATAACACACACACTGCATATCACATTTCAGTAACAATTTTTCGAATACTGGAAATTTGTAAAATTCCTATCACCCGCTTAAAAAAGGGCAGATCACCCATAATATCACTTCAAACTGGGTCGTTATGTATAAAATCATCGATTCGCATTTAATTTGCAACTGACTGTACGTAGACATATGTAATTACATCTATAATTGCTTATATTGATTTTCCATGTTACTAATGTAAGCGTTTATGTGTTAGGAACAATTTGATTTTAGATAATAATATAATTAGTACAATGATAATCACTCTGCACACGTACATACATACATATGTACATTCCTATAGAATTTTAGTTCTTAGGAACCTGTCCTGTGGGTTTTTTCATGTATTGTTAAAATTAACGTTCAATTACGCACAATATTGGTTTTCATTAGCATAATTGGAATTACTAGAACCTTTGCTCTATACCTTTACTTACTAATAGAAGTGATTTATTGCTAAACACATTTCGCATGTTTGTCATCCTTAATGCTAATGGATTACAAATGAATATGACAGTATATTATTGGAAACAGTTTTTAAAATATTCTGCTCAGTAACAATATGTGGATTCCATATTTAAAAGAGCGGTAATTGATAATCTGAAGATTTGCCGTTTATAGAATTATTGTGTATTTATTCAAAAGTTGTTGAAGCTACAGAAAAATTATGATGATATTTTTTCTTTCCGCTACAGTTTTGAAAAGTAATGAAACCTTAAGTTTTAATTAAGTATAAAAGAGCAACTCGTCTTTATTAAGTCCTACTTTATGTATGTACTTGATACTTATATAACTATTTTTTTGTACGGTTACTAAGGAACTTGTTTAGTTTAACATAGTAAAACAGCAAGTGTTTGTACTAAGCAAGCACAACATTTTATTTTATGAGTTCATTAAACGACTCAAACAAGTAAAACTGGTTTCCATTTAAATTCGATTAACAAACCTAAGCAATATATCCATATTTTTGACCGACTTGAACCTTTTATGTTGTAGAAAGGAACAGTATATGTAACATCGGATACGAAAAGGAACCTATCGTTCGAAAACAAATTCACAACATAACGACCATTAATGTGCTCAAACTCCGCGTATGCTGCATTGACAAAAAATTACATTTTATCGTAAACATCCGACAACATAAAAGAAAGGGACTCAATTGTGTAATCAGTTTGCTACACAATTATTTAGAAACGTCACTCTCGATTGACACCTTTATCTTATTTGCAAATAATTGTGTTAGTCAAAATAAAAATAATGCTGTATTGCATTATTTGCTGTGGAGTGTAGAAAAGGGCAAACACAAAACAATTCTTTTAAACTTTCGTTTGGCCGGATATACAAAATTTTCTCCAGATAGATTTTTTGGTGTATTTAAGTCTAAATACGTTGCTACCAATATAGACATGACGACTTAATTAACTGTGTGGTTGCTTCATCACCTAGGCCACAAAGCCATCTCTGCCAGGAATGTTACCTGATATCGATGGGAGGAAGTTTTTCAAACCACTTCCGACCAGTTCCGATAGTGAAGACAAAATTATTTGCTGATACAGAGAAATTAGATCAATCGACATTGTTATTACAATTCCTTGATGATTCGATGCCAGAAATAATTGAACCATCAGGACTATTACTAGAACGACAATGGTATCTCTATAGTCACATTAGAAGTCGCAGACACACAATGGTCGCCTTAAAGAATTTAATGGTTTTTGACGCCGCTGCTCGCTAATCGTCTGTAAGGTCTTCACGACCTCACGACTATCAAGGAATCTTCCAAACCAACGCAAAACCCGTGCACGGGGCATCCATTCATCCCCGTACACATTGTTTAGGGTTTTGTACGTTTCTGCACCATTTTTCCCTAATTTAAAACAGAATCTAGTATTGGCTCTTTCTTCTACATATGTTTTTGACCGACGTATTCAAAGTGACTTTATATAAAATGTCAAACCACAGTGAAATATTAACCGAATTCACTCAAATTTTGAAGTGAAGTAGGTGAACGAACATTCCATTTACCTGCATCTATTAAATTACATTTTTCAATCTTAAAGATATTTGATGCAATAAGAATTTAAACTGTAATTTGCCGCTGTGTCACAACTTTCAACAGTTAAAAAATCCGCAAAGAAATCCCTTAAGTAATACTAACATGCTTTAACTAACAAGTAAGTTCATTTCGTTTATAAATTTCCCGTATTGATAAGTGTACTAAGTATAAATTATATTTGAAGCATAGGAAACTGACCGCAGGATAGTTTCAAGATTACCGAGATAAAAATAAAAATTCAAGGAAACAACAACAAAAAGAAAACAAGGAAATACTTTCTATGTATAAATAATATACGCGATATTTTCTCTACACGAAGTTTCCATCAAGTAATGCAAGCGGTTTATTTACTATTCCACCAAGGTTTCAAAGTGTTCTCTTTGTTGGAGCAAGTCTATATATAATCTGTAAAAATAACTGCATAATTTGACCAAATAGAATTATTGTTAATGAGTATTTAATTAACGAGTTCTTTATTTTATTTTATATATCTAACCAGAACAGACATACAACCAGCAAATTCTTTTAATGTAAGTAATATAAAAAATGACATTCGCAAAGTTAATATAAAACCGCGTTTAGTAAAGACAGGTGTAGAATAACAATTTACACATTGTTTGCACGGTACTGCTACATAACACTTATATTATTAATTGTAAGGACATACATACATACAAATACTGTTCTATACTTAGGTGCAGATATTGTAAATATAATGTCATCGCTGTCGCATCAACAAAATTCTTCTAATTTGTTCTTTTCTTTGTTATAAATTAGCGTATTTTCCTTACTAATTTACATGTTTGCGTTTCTACATCTGAATAGTGCGCCATATCTTGATCACAATCTATTTAACTTCTAGTAACTTTTTAAATTCATACTGCGTGTGAATTATAAATGCATTTTCTACATTCCAATTATTACATACACAGTGGTTCAAGTAAAAAACTTTACGAATATTTTCTTGCTGTACGTTCAACTTATCAAAAACACTCAGCAACGGTAGCCTAAAAAGAAGAGATAGCCATAATGAAATCTAAACATTGTTTGGCGTTGGAAAAACCTTTTGGGACACAAAACACCTGCTTGTCATGCAATATGATATTGCATTAATGACACTTAACTGTGTTTTTTCCTGAAAATTTGCTGATTTTCATTTAAATATTCATGAAAACAAGGAAGGTTTCTGAGCGAAGAAACATTTTTCCTGATAAGGTGACAGTGCGGTGTCTTCTTATTAGCTATATGACGTCCTAATTTTTCAGTATTGAGTTTGGGGTACTTCCAACATTTTTATTAGGACTTCTTTTACAACCTAACCTTTTGTTTTTGCCCAGTTTAGTTCAGCTTTTTACCTATACTCAGATGATGCTCAACTACATGAACGGTTTAGTCGACAAAGACGTCAGAGATGGTGCATTATTGCAGCTTATTATAGCTCTTATACTGGATGGGGAACTCCGAGAGCAGGCACACCCCACAACCTTACAACTTATGTAAGAGGGTAATAGATCTCTGTGCAATATCACCATCAAATAACGGGTCGATGGCCGCAGTGGTTAGACGGCTGACTATTGTTGTGAGAGGACGATAGGTGCCGGGGTTCAATTCTCTGGAGGGACGGTGACATTTTTTCAGAGAGTTTAATCCCGGATCGACTTGCCATTCGCTGTTGGGAGCAAAGTGATTAACAGCGCGGCATCATAAAAGGCGATATGATGCTGTCACAAAGCCATTTTAAACACAACTTACACACACTAAACTACACCGCAAGAGTTGCAGTGATAGCCAGACAAGTGATACAGCTTACGGAGTCACTGCAACTAAGCACCCACCACACAAAAAAAAAAAAAAAAAAAAAATTAAATCCAAATCTATAGGTTGACCAGAATCCCGTGGCAGTTGCGTTTGAGTCAGAGAGGTCGACCTATAAATCACATGTATGATTGTTAGAAACGATCATTTGCCCAGTATACCTCATATAAGTATTTAAAGATGGTTGTATAAATATAAAAGCAGAAAATTCTAATATTTAGTTTTGTGTTTGTTATTTCAAAAATTCTAAATTACCATAGTGATGTAATTGTATTATGTGCTTCATTGCAGTACAAAATTTCCACCAGACAGTAAACGAAAACAAACTCTGTTAAGAGGTCGAAGACTTCCAATAATTATGTAAGTTATGCTTCATGCTCTATGGCATGTAAAAAGAGCAATTACATAATTACATTAGTCTGTTTCCGTTTTCATGTTTCTTTAATAAATGTAATGTTCGAGTTAATCTGTATAGAAATTGATCAATTAGTTAATGAGGTAACAACTAACTAAAGAAGTAATTAGTAATTTAAACTCTGAATATCATAATTCGGTTGAATAATTTCCAGTTTTTATTATAAAGGAAGACATAGTTAATGGGAATAAACAGTGAAAAGCTGTATTAGCCCAAGAAACAACTTCGCGTCATGATTTGTTTTATTTGTTTGTTTTCAAATAGTGAAGGACAAGTGTGAATGAGTATTTCAACAAGCCTTACTGACCTCTATTGGTTTTAAGATATGCAGACCATGTTTTGCACAAACCTTTTTTATTTTATTTGTAATATTTAATTTACTTATTTACACAAGCTAAAGATGTATCTATGTATGATGACATAATAAAAAATAACTAGAATTTGCATTTGACCCTGACCATTCTTATATCAAGGATGGTTACAAAATAATAATTTTTCCAGGATATTTTGATTCGAGAAATAGTAATAATTTATCTACAACTAACAACTATTACAGTCCTTGTCAGTGAGAGATGTCATTGGTTTACGGCGACTCTTGTTCAGGAAAAACCATGGTGTACAAGTGGCATAGTTTATTTAAACAAGGAAGGGAATCCCTTGAAGACGACCCGAGGCCGGGCAGGACCATTGAGGTGACCACGCCAGCACTTATCCAAAAAGTTGAAAAAATTGTACTCGAAGATGCTCGACTAATGAAGAAACAACTCGCAGAAATGGTTGGAGTATCCAATACAACAATTTTTAACATCCTACACGATCATCTCGGCATGTCTAAGGTCAGCGCAAGATGGGTGCCGAGAATGCTCACGCCGCCGCAAAAACAACAGCGCGTAGAGTGTTCGCGTGCATCTTTGAACCTCTGTAATGAAGACAAGGATGGTGTATTGAGTCGAATTGTTACTGGAGACGAAACTTGGGTTCATCATTATGAACCTGAGTCCAAACAAGACTCCATGCAGTGGCATAAAAAGGGCGCAGCACCTCCCAAGAAATTTAGAGTGTTATAATCAGCTGGGAAACTCATGGCAACGGTATTTTGGGACTCGGAAGGAATATTGTTGATTGATTATAAAGATAAAGGTGTTTCTATAACCGGAGAATATTACGATTCAATATTAGAGGGACTAAAAGAAGCCATTAAAGAGAAAAGACGGGGAAAATTGACGAAAGGTGTGCTGCTTTTGCACGACAACGCGCCCGTCCACAAGAGCCGCGTTGCGTTAGCTGCCCTGCATAAGGTGGGCTTCGAAATTGTGAATCACCCACCCTACAAGCCAGACCTGGCCCCGAGTGATTATTACCTGTTTCCGAAAATGAAAAAAGAGCTGCGGTGTAAAAAATTTACTGCCGATGATGAAGTCAAGGAGGCAGTTTCGGCGTATTTTGCACATAAAGAGAAATCATTTTTTTATGAGGGTATAAATAAATTAATTGATTAATATAAAAACGCTCCCTCGTAATTAGAAGAATTGGCGTCTTTTAGGCAGCAATTATTCTTGGCTGGCTTTTGTAGCAGAAAATTCTGCAATATTTCCGCTTAAACTGCAGTAATAATACAATTAACAAGAGACTTCATAGATAAACTTTGAGGAGGCAGAATTGGTCGATATTTGGCACCGGTTGTTCTGGTATCTCTTATCTTGAAATCTGTCAACACAAAGAGTAAAAGCAGTAATCTGATCACAAAAATAAGAGGTGGGGCTAAACCCGCAATAAAAAAAGTAGGAAAAGTAAGTTTAAAAATAATTACAGACATTAGGGAAATCCTATAATAAAAAAAGAATGAATTGACCTTAAGGTCTGCTTTAGATAAAAAAAAGCAATTTGAAGTATTTCAACGAGTATTTATGTTAACTCTTGCTTTTAAATTGATTAATTAACTACAAAAAAACTTGAATCGGTATATCTATACAAATAGAATTTGACGTAAACTAGGGGACAGAAAAAATTACCTTGAAGCTCAAAGAATCTAACAACTACAGGATGATAGTAAAAGTGCAAGCTATTTACATACATAAGATCAAATTTATAGAAAAATAGACTCGAAATTTAGATGCCATAAAAATAGTCGACTATTTATCAAGGTCTGCTTATATTATGCTTGAATATTTGCTACAACTAAACAAATTTAAACATCAGCGATTATTTAGCACCGTGCTCAATGTGGTAATTGACTATCTAATATAAAAAATAAGAAAGTAATTGTAATTTCTCTTTTTCCTACGATCACCATTATTAATAAGTCGTTGATATGATTATGTAATCAACATCCACAAAATATAATACTAATAAACTGAATTCAAAAAGAATCTGTTACAAGGTCGACTTTCAATACTTTCCAAATCATTCATAATTTTAGGTGAAGCACTACATATAAGTGCTTACAGCATATCTGTGATGACTTATTCATTAATAAATTCACTCTAAAATTGTTGTTTGTACAGATTTTGTATGTATATCTCTATCACCCATTATTTAGTAACAATTTGGTAGATACTAAGTTTTCAATTTTTTTTTTGGAATAATAAGTAGCTCCAGAAGGTCACGGTAACTCGATGTATACACCACGCTAGAGGCACAAATCTTCACTAATGAAATCATCCGACGTTCCTTATGACATACAAAAACAGATATTACTCAAGAAATCCAAGTCACCTAGATTCTTTTCCAAAAATTCATAAATAAAACCTACCTTTCCGACCCATAGTTAACACAATAGATTCCCCCACTTACAGCTTGTCCAAATACCTCGCACATACCGTTAAGAAACACATAGGCAATGCTCCATCTTACATTTTAAATTCAATACAATCTTCACAAAAATGCCTGTCACTGATTCCATCGCTACAATCCACTAGTTATTGATCCAAGACAACCAATTTCCACACTTTCATTATCCGGGCACATGGTACAAAAACTCTATTTTCTTGGATTTCCTCAATAATCAATACCCTGACATCGAATTCACCATGGAGATTGAAACAAAGGATAGCCAGTCAGAATGTTTTCATCTCTAGCGTGGTTTAGACGTCAAATTATCATAACCTTTTGGCGCCCTTCACCCAGTTTTTGCTTCTGAAGAAGCCACTCATGTTAGCAGCAAAACGTCGACTCCTTGTATATATTTTTTTATATTTTCATTATTTTTATCTTTGTTTTATTGTTGTATTGTATAAATGAGTCGGTCAAAACTTGGAAGCCCTTATAGTAGAGACTAAAACTGCGGAAGCCTTCGATATCATATGTTTAACTTTTCTTAGAACAGCCAATACCTACGACTCTTAGGATAATACCCAATTTGATATTGGCTATCAATTCAACGTACTTTATTGGAGGATATAGACGTATTATCAACTATTTCATGCGTTGCCTAAAGAGACCAAAGGTATTATTGTATTCGAAAAATGAATGTCCTCGTATGAAAAATCTTTGGACGACGTTGGTTCCTGTTTTATCGATTGCATGAATATGAGAAAAGGTATAAGGTTTTTGCAGTATACGGAGCACAATCTTAAAGAAACTACACACTTTATTAGCATCTTTTTGGCCATTCCTTCAGAATACAAGAACGTTGCAGTTCCATATATCCGAATTTCTAGTTCGTTTTCTTTCTGTAGCTTTTGGCTCTTGGCACCATCCTGGTGAATTTCCATAATGAAAAATTTTATAATTTATCAATAAAAAGCTACTACACTACAGAATCTATTATCTATGTACGTGTGATACTTCAGTTGGTGTAAAAAGGAATCAATTCCGTTGTTTAGTTCCTTTCTTTATCAAATAATTTGTTTACAGGCCACATTCTGATTTAGTTCGATAATTATGTTTCATCACCAAACGATGGAAAATACTGTCAAAAGACCACCACTAATTTCTTTTAATTTTCATCCATTTAATTATTTTAGACAATCAAATATGGAGGTAAATGCTTGAGGCACTCCCGAAGTACAATGACATGTCATGTTTAAAGACAGATTGACCGGAAGAACTACCACAATCTTCACAAGACAACCGGTTGTCTATCATCAGGTATAAAACATTGAAACTAAATTTGTTTGGATGGCATATGAATTAGTTGTAGACCAGATCTGGTTGTTATGCCGGTTAAAAAGTCTTCTTCTTTTTATCTTGGAGATGCATTGGTCTTACATTAACTTAAACCAGTAAGAAACTGCATTTAATACTTCACTAACACTCCTAGAATTGAACGACTTATCCACCACTCTGAAAATGCTTCGCAATAGACATCAAGTTGTTGATTTCGATTTGTTCTTTATTTCTAACTTATTTGGAAGAATTAGGACATTACTTGCTTTACCAAAACGCTACAAATATTGATAGCTTTAAATCCGTTTCTCAGTCCTTAAAACGATCCAATTTATTTCTTAGACGTTGATACTTATTGTGAGACCATACATTAAAGCTACCAGAAATCTGTTATCATTAATGGTTTGATTAAAAATTCTGTTTCATGTTTAATTTCGACAATACTGTGAAATATGACAGAAGTTGATTCCCTGAATATACATAATTTTGTTTCCGTCTTAATTTACAACATTATCACAGTTTTAAGGCAACTTATTTATAACTTAAAGCTTTTACTGCTGAATTTGCTGCACAGTTAATACTTGCTTCTAAAGAAATACGATGTTTTCTGTAATAAAAATATCTGAAACCAGCACACTATTTTAACATTATTATTTTTGTTTCAGCACTGTAACCATGGCTACCGAAGGTAGTGATCTAGAACTACGTCGTAGACAATTTCGTTCTCAACATTCCACTGTATCGTCACGCCGACAACAAGCTGTTTGCGTACGAAGAGCTTATAAAAGATATGGCACCAAAAAGAATCCTTTCGTCATATTGGACGGCCTTAACATGACCGTACCTAAAGGCACCATATACGGTCTATTAGGCGCTAGCGGTTGCGGCAAAACAACCCTCCTAAGTTGTCTCGTTGGACGCAAAACTTTAAATTCCGGTGAGATCTGGGTGTTGGGTGGACATCCCGGATCTAGAGGAAGCGGAGTACCGGGACCTAGAATAGGTTATATGCCGCAAGAATTAGCGTTATATGGTGAATTCACCATAGCAGAAACAATGAAATATTTCGGTTGGATAAGTAATATGACCGCTATTAAAATAGATGAAAGATTAAATTTCTTGCTGGAGTTGTTGCATCTCCCCGGCGCTGATAGATACGTGAAGACGTTGAGCGGTGGACAACAAAGAAGGGTGTCTTTAGCGGCTGCTTTATTGCACGAACCTGAATTGTTGATATTGGATGAACCGACAGTTGGGGTTGATCCGTTATTACGACAAAATATTTGGGATCATCTCGTTCAAATTACTAAGAGTGGAAGTACTACTGTTATAATTACGACACATTATATTGATGAAACGAGACAGGCACATTTGGTAAGTTATAATTTGTAAAGTTTAAAGTTTTTCGTAGAAGATAGCAAATATTTCATACTACCAAGCGATAATTCTGCGAAAGATATATGTTTGTATGATTTTACGTTGTATAGTTTCAAGAAGAATAAACAAACTCGGAAAAAAATTGTTAATTGCAACGCTAACAAAAAATCTCAGCGAGTGTCGTGTTTGAATATTAAACAAAAGTCAAAAAAGTATTGGAAAGTGGCGACGATCATTTGTATGTATAGGCATGTCCATGAGTTATTATAGAATGATGATAATCATAACCAATGACATTGCAAAAATTCAACTTTTACGATTTTTTTATAGTGATTTAATGTTTAACGAAACAGAAATATTAGAATTTACACTTTATTTTTGCAAATAATTCAGGGTTTTGTTATTCACGTTTGTATTTTACATTTACTACGCTAATAACTTATAATAATATTACACCTGGTAGTTGGCATTCGTAATTGTAATAGTTATTTTTATGATAAGTTGAATTTAAAATTTATATAATTGCCTTGGGAATGTTTCTTTATCTTCTTTTTATCTGATCGTTTTAGTTATAAAAATAATGTCTCAAAACTAATTTTACTACTAACTAAACTAAAATTAAAAATTATTGAGAAATATATAATTAATCGAGTTATTAAAGACTTGTTGTCTATTGCATTCATTTGAAGACTCACTTGGAGGGAAAAGGGGGTTGAACAACAAGTTATATGAGAGACCCCCCTTAATTTTTGCTAAAGAATCACCCTTTGAAATCTTTCAAAATATTATAGGGTTATCAATTCAGAAACACCAAAAACTGCCATTTTATTATCAGTTATCTGCCAAATTTCATTCTTCTAAATTTCCAAAGTGGATATATTAAATAAAAACAAATTTTTTACCTAATTTTAAAGGGCTGTAATATTGTTGAACAAAAATTTCAGTTTTATTATTTGCATTCGATAATTTTGTGGTTTGTAAAAGGTGGGAAGTGAATAAAATTGACGAATCTGCAGAAAAAAAGAAAGAGTAAGTTATTTTCACTTCTTCAGAAGGTTTCTAAAGGCAGTCTGCTGACAGCATGATCAGCGAAACATCAAGTGCAAACTTATTTACCCGACAACACCCGGAATAGTTCAACACAGTAAACGACGGTCGTGAATATCTACGCTCTATCTACTAGTAAGTTACTTCTCGAAATATCTAAAAAGATGTATGGAAAAACGTATAATGAATATCTTAAATAGTGCCACATAAGAAAGGATTAACTTATTAGGGTTTTTAATAAGAAAAATCAGACGGATTCAAGTCCAAAAAGTCTAAATGTTTGACCATAGAATACGTAGAAACCTTTGTATACCCAGGTCCAGATGAAATATATTGAATGAATAACATAAATTTATTTTAATTTAATTTTTAAGTTACACCCAGAAGAAATCATTTGTTTAACTTGACTTTTTGGCATTGTGATAGTTTTACATCAGAAATGAAACGATAAAATTAGCAAGAAATTTTATTAATATGTATTTCGTATTATTATTATAGTTGTATTTGATTAATATGTAACACGAAAAAAAATTAATAATGTGTTAGGCGACCCCGGAAGTGAGTACACTTCTGTACACGTCTAGGCATCGCCAAAATGAGAAAGAAAATGAGATGGTCGATGTCTGCTTGTTGACATCGACTGTACATACAATATCTCCCCGGATTGACTGAATAATAGCGAAAAAAAAATTATTTGAACCTTAACGCAAAGATATCATTCTTTATAAAATTTTGTTTGTCTTAAAACCACCAATTCTGAAACAAAAATCTAAATATTTTAAAATTAAAAAAAAACACACATCAGTTAAAGAAAAAACGTTTTATTTTATTCAACGTGACATCCTCCAAACTCTACGGCATTGTAAAAGGCGGTATGATGCTGTTACAAAGCCATTTGAATACAATTATTATACACACAAAACTACACCGCGTCAGTTGCATGATAGTCAGACAAGTAATACAGCTTACGAACTCACTGCAACTAAGCACCCACCACACTTAAAATATAATTAAAAAAAAAAAAACTGTAAATATAATTTCGGATTTGTTTCTATAGAATCTAGAGCCAGTATTGTAGCGGCATCTTCTTCATCCTGTATGCTTTTTGTTTTCTTGATCTCATTTACACTACCTGTAGTTTCAAATTTCGTAAAGCATTAATGCACACGTGAACGTTAGTAAACTTCTGTTGAAATTTTTGAATTGCATTGTTAAAGAAACCTCACCAGAGTTCCATAAGATTGAACGAGGTAAACTCTTTCTTCTAAAATCAGTATTACTACACTCACCAGCAAAATAATCGATCCACTCAAAAAATGGAGAAAGAAAATTAGACGTACCTACATCATTTTATACAGGGTGACACAAAGTCTGTTTTTTTAAATCAACTTTAAAATCAACTTTAAAACCACATATGGATTGTCAAAGTTGCTCCACTTTGTATTTTCTTATTTTGTTAACAAGACACATCATTTCTTTACAATTTCTTTTTTTATTTATTACAATAGCTTAATTTTTGTAAAAGATACAAGGGTTTAAGCAAAATCTGACATTACATACTAACAATAAGTTTACGAATTTAACTTAACACCGAATTTAATGAAGAGGAATTGAAAAGAAAATGAAAAACATAAAAGACTTAATACGAAGTGTTTCCTCCACGTGCACGGATAACAGCTGCAATTCGTCTTGGCATGCTCTCAATTAAGTTTTGAATGTAAGCCTGGTTGATTTGATTCCATCCTTCAGTTAGAACGTCACTAAGCTGTTGTAAATTTGCAGGCGTTGGTAAACGAGATTGTATTTTCCTCCCAAGTGCATCCCAAACATGCTCAATTGGGTTTAGGTCTGGGCTTAGAACAGCCCAATTTACTACTGAGATTTCAACCTCGGCTAAATACTCGCGTACAATTCTGGCAACATGCGGTCGGGCATTATCACGCATCAGCATGAAATCATCTCCGATGAACGGTGCAAAAGGAACAATATGTGGCTCTAAAACTTCTCTAATCGGCTGTCATGGCTCCCCTGTTAATTATAACCAAGTCCGTCCGAGCTTCAAAATTTATGCCACCTCACATCATTATCGAACCGCCTCCATAACTTACTCTAGAAAAAAAAGGTTTTGAAAGAAACGTTCACCAATTCTCCGGTAAATTCTTTCACGTCCATCTGGTGTTCTAAGACAAAATCTGGACTCATCCGTGAATAGGATGTTGCTCCATTCTTCGTTCCCCCAATTTACATGTTCCCTAGTAAATCTAAGGCGTTTAACTCGATGGTGTCTCAATAACTCTAGACCAGTTGCAGGTTTACTAGAACGCAGTCCAATATCAAACAGCCGCCTTCTTATTGTTCTATCACTTACTTGAACTTGCCTTACGTCCTCTAATTTGTTTTTCATTTGCACAGAAGTAACTTTTCTGTCCCTCAAAACATTTAACCCTATAAAGCGATTATCTCGCTCACTAATAGATTTATTTCGACCACAATGATTTCTTCTTGTGTATATACACAGTTTAAATTACTATTCTACAAGAAACATGTTCAAAAACGTAATTGACAAGTTTTAGATTTCACAACTGACAGTATTTTAATAGCCCTCTATGCAAAAACGATAAATTCGTAAACTTATTGTTAGTACCATAGGAAAAATGTAAAAATGTAAGATTTTTCTTAAACCCTTGTATCTTTTACAAAAATTAAGCTATTGTAATAAATAAAAAAAGACATTGTAAAGAAATGATGTGTCTTGTTAACAAAATAAGAAAATACAAGGTGGAGCAACTTTGACAATCCATATGTGGTTTTAAAGTTGATTTAAAAAAACAGACTTTGTGTCATCCTGTATAAAATGATGTACGCCAAATTTTCTTAAAATTCCCAAGATGTGATAGATTACATTTAAATTTACCTACAATATGCAAAAAAAGAATCAAATCGAATTTAAAATAACAAACTTATTAACGAACAAACTTCATCCATTTTTTGAGTGGATCGATTATTTTGCCGGTGAGTGTATTAAATAAGTGTAATAAAGATACACAAATATGTAATAATAACGACAAATGACACGTAACTTGACTTATTACGTTACCATAAAAGATAACAAGACAATATGATTAAACTACAAACATGAGTCTTAGAAACTTTTTTGCTATTTAGATTTTTGTTTCAAAATTCTGGTAGTTTTGAGACAAGCAATGACATTTTTGCGTTAAAGTCCAAACAATTTTTTTTCCTATTATTCAGTCCATCCGGGAACATACTGTATATAGGTATGTCCTTTCGTCCTTTAAGAACTTCCTTGATCATTAAACTCACTTTTGATAAATGATTAGGCGAGTTTCCTTCAAGACTTCGTTTTTGTTAAATATCGGTAACTATTTCTTGTTGTTTTTAGATTATGTTGTTTAGATTATTATCAAACAGCCAATTTAATTATATAGTCTACTAAGTTATTAACTAAATTTATCTTTTGTAATTCAAATGTGCTAATAACTTTTAATTTCAGTATAGCAAAAACCAATCTAAATAAGTAAAAATAACTCGGACATATTTAATTTGTATATTCTAATTCGGTCATCGCAAAGAAATATTACATACATTGCATTAAATTTGCTCTATTGTTATTATTATTGTTCTACTTTTAACGTAACATCGAAATTCTGCTTACCTATTTTAAGTGTATATATCCGTATCTTACGAAAATCAACGTAACGTTATGGGTTATGGCATTGAAAGCAAAACTACAAACGCATGACATTTAGGTTGATATTTTGCAATAGGAATAAAAAGAACTCTCAAACAGTAGATAGTTAGTTTTAAAGATGCAGTAGTCTATGTACGTATATGTATGATAGTATGTATGTTCATTTAAAATTGGAAAGCGAAAGCTTATTATGGACACGTAATACCAAATAAAGCTAATTGAATCGTATATAATTGAAATTCCTGAAATGTTAGTCACATTTAAATAACATTTAAATCGCAGTAGGAATATTTAAGCATGAGGTTAAAAGACTATTTTGGGATTGTTACATTGTAACGAAATTTTGTCTGATTAAACAAATGATAAATTCAAAGAATATAAGTAAAAGTTAATGTGATTGCGCAACTATTGACAATCGTTTGAGTGAGTCGACATGAGTTTTTTTTGGTTAAAATAGACAAAATCGAGTATCGAGCCATCATGAAATATTTGTTTTTGAAAGGTAATACGCCAATCCAAATTAAAGGTGAGTTGGACACTGTATACGGGGGCTCTGCACCGTCGCTTACCACAGCGAAATTTTGGGCAGCGCAATTTAAACGTGGCCGTACAAGCTGTGGAGACGATGAACGTTCGGGACGTCCAATGACTGTAACCACTAACGATAACATCGCTAAAGTTCACCAAATAATGCTAAGCGAGTGGGATAGCGTAGGTTATGAATATGTCCAAAGAACGATTTCGTCACATATTGAATCAAGATTTAGCCATGAGAAAGCTGTCCGAGCGTCGGATGCCGTGCTTGTTCACGTTAAACCAAAAATATCTTGGAATGAACAGTTGCACTCTGTTGGTACTGTAGATGAAACTTGAATACACCATTATACGCACGAAACAGAAATACAGTCAAAACAGTGGACTGCAAAGAGGGAATCGGCTCCAAAAAAAAGGAAAACATTTTTTTCATCTGGGAAAGTGATAAAGACGATTAATAGATTATTACTTGTTAAACTTAAGGCAGAAATTGTTGAAAAACGGTAACATTTGCAGAAAAAAAAATATTTCACCAAGACAATGCGTTGTTTCACACCTTAGTTGCCATGGCGCAAATCCACAAATTACAGTTTGAATTGTTTAACCACCTCCTTACGTACCAGATCTAGTCCCACGCAGTTTCTTTTTATTCCCTAATCGAAATCCATCACCTTCGTAAACAGTTACTTTGCAAAGAAAGACACTCTAGTACTATTTGGACGAGTTGAAGAGATGGCAGCATCGCTGGGTAAAGTGTGTACACTTACAAGGAGACTATGTAGAAAAATAAAAACTTGTCAGGCCACCTTCGTATATAGAAATATTAGAAGAGTATACTAAGGTCTTGAAATAATTGAAGGACCTAGAATAAAAGCGATGTAAGTGTTATATCCTTGTACCTTAGCTTATCTTAACTTTTTTAACTAAATACTGTATTGAATTGGTGTAGGAAACTCCGAAACTCCGATTCGTCGTCCTCAAGATTTTGAGACCTAGCAGGAGCAGTATTCGTGACTTTTGAGTGATAGAATATGTTCGAAAAGCTTTCGTTTTTTTCAGTTCCTACAGAGATTTGAAAGCTTGTGAACTTTCGGAATGTATATGAGCAGCAGTTTTCCTGTAAAATTCTCGTCTTAATTGGTAGAGAACAAGAGAATAAGATCGATTTGTGGATGCCACTTCTGCTGTTGAACCTTGTTTGTTTTCAGACAACGTACATACCTAGTTGTTTTACTTACGAGGTCGACATACAAGGTCCTTGGCTTCTTCTAGAAAAGGTTGTTTTGATACTCTCGTTAAGAGCCATGCTGAGGTTGGACATTTGTATACACACTTACAAAATTGATTCAACATTCTTGAGGATAACAGGTAGTAAGTTATTGGGATTTAAAGAATATACATAACAATATTTATGTAATATAATATATAATATAATAGTGAGAGAATATTTAAGAAATTACAAAAATTAAAACCAAATAACCTCGAACTTCAAAAACTCGATTGTCTCAGATTAATTTCCCGAATATTAACAGCTTATACGACTTTTAAATTACAAGGCCATCATTAAATGCTTATTTTATGGTTTGAATTCTGTCAACAGCTTCGATAGAAGATGGCTTTTAACGTGAATCAACAATAATGTTTTTTTTTAGTAATTTAAATTAATTTATTGATTTAAATTTTTATTAAACAAGAAACGACGTTTGTAGCATTTAAAAATTAGGCCTTGAATAGAAATTGTTGAATAACGTAACAGTAAGATTAGGAAGGTATCAAAATATGAGATCAAGGTATGATATGTGACCCTGGCTTTCCAAAATCATACTACGTTGCCCAATAAACATATGTATGCCAGTATAATTTAAAAAAGCAAAAGCATATTATGCGTTCATATTTTATTTCTGTATAAATAAAATTAAAATGAATAAATGGTATTATCTCCCATTAGGTATGTACCTTACTATTTCTTTTATTAACATTAATCAGCAATTTTATTAACGGAATGTTTAGATGCCACTTGTTAAGGCGCGTAAAACCTATAAAATTAAATAATGCGTTATTAGCGGTAATTACATTTAATGTCGTTTATTTGTCAGCTTCGAAGCTGTAATTAGTACCATTTAAATAGTACTTACGCTTATGTTTGTTTGGATTAGGCAAAAGAACATCAACATATTTTTAAATAAATTAAAACAAAAAGAAGTTTATATTAAATTACATTCGCAATGTTTTGTCTCTCTTGTGACATGAATATAAAATGTAAATAAATTAATTAAATATTGCAAATTTATTCAGTTGTATAAACAATTGTTGCTGCTTGTTCCAAGTTGTTTTATTATTTCCTAATGCTGCAATACAAACTTTTAATACACTGTCTGTCTCGAAGTAAACAGGACTTTTTTAAAAAAGCAAAAAATTGTTTTTTTCGGCAAAATTGGCGAGAAGGTTGGTACACGCCTTTTGGATGGCCGAAACGTCAGCATAACTCATGCCCTTCATTGGCAAATGAAGCTTTTCGAACGGATAAAAGTCGCACGGAACCAGATCAGGCGAATATGGGGAATGATTGACCAATAAATTGGGAGATTTTTGGTCAAAAAATCGGTGATGAGGGTCGATCGATGAGCATTATCGTGCAGCAAACACGCGACGAATACGATGTAAAAAGCGGGTCAAAACACCAAAAAATGGCGACTTAATCTTTGTGCCCGGTGGAACAAACTGATAATTAACAATACCCTTTGCACCGTAAAAACAAATGAAACAAATGAAACCGAGATTTTTGGTTGTATTGGAAACACCACGTTTCATCGCCAGTACCAATATTGTAAAGGAAGTTTTCGTCCCTTTTGGCATCTTTAACGATGTCTTTGCAATGTTGGATTCTGAGAAAATTTTGGTTATCAGTCAACTTGTGCGGCATAAAGTGAGCACACATCTTCCGACAGCCCAAATGGTCGGTCAAAATGCGATAGCTCGAATCTTTGGACGTTCCCAAGTCTATTGCCACAAAAACGCAACGATGATTTTGGCTGAATTTTGAGAAAATCATGCAATTTTTCGATGCTCTCTGGCGTAATCACAAATTTCGGCTGGCCGACATGGTGGTCGTCATTGATGTTTTCACGACCGTTTTCAAAGCGCGTATACCACTCATGAACTCTGCCGTGGGATAAAGAATCATCAATTGAAACGTTTCGGTAAACATTTTTCTGAGTTTGAAACAAAACTTAATATTCGACATTTGACACGCTGTAACTCCGCTCCTAGTGAACCAACTGTCATAAAATTTTTACTAGAAGTCGGCAAAAGATATGCCATTCGAACGCCTCTAACGACATGTAAATGGCGACACCAGAAATGTCCCTATTAACAGAGTTTTGTTTACTTTCAGACAGACTGTGTATATTGAAGGTGGAATTGAAATTTTTATGATTTTGTTTGGTTGGTCTTTGGATGTACAGCTTCTTTGCTGCTTTGTTTGATTTTTATTACGGTTTTTGTTAACACTAGTATGATAATTCTACAAAAACTAGAACTAGAACTAGAACAACTGGCAGTTTACAATGAAGATGTCTCTCATATTTAACTATGTATTTGTAGAAATGCATTGAAGGTAGTGAAACTGATGTTGTAACAATTTAGAAAGACTTACAAAAAATTGTTTAAATATGCAACCGCTGTATTTTATGCATGTGCAATAATTGCGTCACGAATTATTGAAAATCAAGCATAGGGAAAATTACAGAAAGCATTTGAAAACACAGATTCATGTCGAATGAATACATTTTTGGAATGCTGTTATACCCACCGCGTATTTGGCTGATATTGAACATATCACACCTGATATCTAGTTAATTTAGTTAAATAAAATAAGCTCCTTTATGAACAAAAAAAAATATACAGGTTGGCCCACCGTAAATGAAACAAATGAATTATCACTGAAACGGTGGTTTTTTGACAAAAATATCGAAAGACGTCAAATTTGCTTTGTAGGGGGACTAGGATCGATTAAACATCTGATTTCACAGAACAACAAATTTTCATTTTTTTTATTTTTCTTTATGAATTATATACAAACTTATTTTCTTTTATATTTCTAATAATTATTATAAAAACAAATATCTTCTATCACGTCTGGAATTATAAACAAATGAAATTCATATTGATCATACAATACTAACACTAACTAAGTATATGCTATTCTGGGACGTATTTAGAAAGTCTTTCTTTTCACTTTTCTTTTTTATATTGGGATGAAGAACAATTCGAAATTAAGGTCCAACAGTAGTCAGAAAGCATCTCGCTATTCCACCTGCCCTGATAGCGTTCTTCAATAGTGGAAATATCCTGATAAAATCTTTCCCCATGCTCGTCACTAACATCGCCAAGATTCGGGGGAAAAAGTTCAGGTGCGAACGCAAGAAATGTATTTTAAGACGCATATTACAGCCTAATGCATGGTAACTTCTAAGAAGTTCACTAACAATTTCCTCGTAATCTTCAGATTTTTTATTTACCAAGAAATTCTTTGTCACACTTTTAAATGCATCCGAAGCAGTGCGTTCTAAATCGCTCAAGAGTACGTCAAATTCTCGATCCTGTTGTAACAGATTAATCTGGGGTCCTATAAAAATCTCCTCTTTAAGTTTTGCCTCAGATATATTAGGTATCGAAATCCTGGTCCTTCTTTGTCCAATGCTTTGACGAAATTCGTCATCAGACCTAATTTTAAAAGTATTTTATGAGGCTCGACCATCGAATTATGGACTACGTTCTTTTCGCCAGGAGTATATTGTTTTCTGGTTGGCCATTGCTTAACAGTATACGCTCGCTCGACTATCCCATTCACAAAGGAAACAGTAATACTTTTTGAATCCAAGTTGTAGACCAAGTAGAATTGCAACTACTTTGAGATCAGCACTGATGTACCATTTATAGATTTTGTAATTGATTTTATCAAGGAGCCGTGTCATATTATCATATGTTTCCTTCATGTGCACGGCATGACCAATAGGAATGGAGGGGTAGATGTTTCCTATATGTAGAGGAACAGCTTTCAAACTCAATTTAGAAGCATCTATAAAAAGACGCCGTTCTTCCAGTTGGTGTTTGTAACCTAATTCTCGCGTTAAACCGTCAACATTTTTGCAAAATGAAAGACCTTCTTCAGTTAAAAAATACTGCGACAGTTCTTTCTGGAGATTTCGATATACAGAAATACGCGTACCGGGAGCTAACAACTTCCATCCTTGCAGTCCTGATCCTAATATTTCTGCCTGAGTTTTTGATAAACTGAGATCTCGAACTAGGTCATTTAATTCCAATTGATTTATTAAATAAGGCGTGTCCTCTTGAGATGGCAAATATTCTTCATCTGCGTCCGACAACTCTGAAATGTATTGTTCTATCTCGGTTTCAACATGTTCTTGGTTTGAAACATCCATAGGACTTGGTACTGGCAAAGCTTCCAAATGAGGAACTGGACGAGTGGCAGAAGGTAAATTTGGATAGGTAATTTTATCCTTATTTTTACTGGAAAACCCAAAGCTCTTTGTACAACAAAAGTAGCAGTCTGTCGAATAATCCTTTTGTTCTCGCCAAATCATAGGCCTACGAAATGGCACAGCTATGCTCTTACCTTTTATCCAGCTCCTCAAAGGAACAGCACATCGTGTGCAGACATTGTGAGGGGTCCACAACTGTCTTGATTTGTAATTTAAAATAAAGGTTATACGATTTTTTTATTAACAGTGTAATATTTCGTCTATGCTGTTGAACGGTGAATTCGCCACATACATAACAAAAACTGTTAGGATTGTTTACACACCTACGTTACCTTGCGAATTCAAAAAACGTTTTTGAAAATATTTTCAGAATTACAATGAAAAAGTCCATAACGTACACGTATCATAGTGTAAGAAAAAAAAACCTTGTTGACCAGTGTTATTTATTAAAGAAAAAAACCTTTAGTGCTTCTAGTACTGTACAATGAACTCATTACTCTTCAGCGTTTTCCATAGCAATATAACAATAAGTCATCGACCCCGTCTTTTTCAAGAAATATTTGTACATGCTTTTGAAGTCATTTTATATTCGCGAATTAGAATAATAAACAAATAAATGGATCTGCTAATGGTATCAAATTCACATTATCTTAGTCTCGGTCATATTGAGACCTAAATGTTGATTTCTAAAGAAAGACATGAACAAACATTCGTCATACACGGACACTCACAAACCAAACAGTAATAATTCACATACCTACAATATATTCGCGTATTTTTCACACTCTTAAGCACTTCTAATTAAACTCTAAACATTATTTTCTTCATATTTCAGATAGCTTTAATGCGCGGTGGTTACTTCCTGGCGGAATCTTCTCCTACCAGTTTAATGGCACATTATAATTCCGAATCGTTAGAAGAGGTTTTCCTCAAATTATCAGTTATACAAAACCAAGGTAAAAGAAGGCGTTCGTCCATAGCTCAACACGTAACATCGGTAATACAGGTACCTTCCGGCGTTATCAACGAAGCAGCCATAATTGACGATGAACAAGGAGAAATGTCAGGGGAATTCGGTGATAACATTTCTATGGGAAGTCGCGGCGGTAGAATTTCAATAGCAACGGAAACCAGTCCCGTTCCAGAACTACCACCTGATGAACATCCACCGACAACAGTATGGGATCATTTAAAAATCGTAAATGTGAATCATATGCACGCGTTGATTTGGAAAAATTTTCTTTGGATGTTCAGAAATTATGCCGTCATGGCCTTCATTATTGCTTTACCAATGGCTCAAATCATTCTGTTTTGCTTGAGCATCGGTCACGATCCGAAATACCTACCACTTTCGATATATAATGCAGAGTTGGAAAATGGTCAGACTTGTAACCTGGACCAACCTTACGATTGCAATTCCACATCGTTGAGTTGCAATTATCTAGGGGAATTGAATAAGATGACTTTTGATGTTACGTATTATGATGATCTGGATAAAGCGAAAGAACGAGTTCTTATAGGTAGATCCTGGGCCGCTGTTGGCTTTTCCAGTAATTTTTCGGATGCTTTGAGATCTAGGTGGGAGGCAGGAAGAAGTGTTACCGAATATGATCTTCTATCGGCTGATGTTGAGGTGTTTCAAGATATTTCAAGTAAGTTTTCTTTTTGTTGAAGCATTTAGTTGTAAAAGTAGTTTTTATTTCAGATCAAAATATTGGTTTTTATGTCCAAAGAAATATGTACGCTGCGTTCGAAAATTTCTTCCAGGATTACGTGGAAAGCTGCAATTTTAGCAGAAAAATGGGTAAAATTCCGATCGAATTTAACGAGCCGATATATGGTTATAGGACACCGAATTTTATGGATTTTGCTGCTCCTGGTGTTATCTTAACGTAAGTCCTCTATTTTCTTATTTAGATATTTCATCCTTCAAAATTTGGAGCAAAATCTATTTTAAAACTGTATGAGTGTGTTTAAGATTTTAATTAAATTTTTTCAACAGTATTGTATTCTTCTTGGCTGTCACCTTAACATCTGGAGCGATGCTGCTAGAAAGAAACGAAGGTATTATGGAACGATGTATGGTAAATGGAATCACCGTTTTGGAACTTCTTTTCGCACACGTTATCACCGAATTCTTAGTCATGTTCGTTCAAAGCATACTAGTCCTAGTTTTCTCTTTCGCGGTATTTAACGTTACAGAAAGAGGTCCACTCTGGTTGGTCGTGTTACTTACCGTATTAACGGGACTTTGCGGTATGTGTTTCGGGTGCGTGGTATCCTGCGTCTGCGACACGGAAAGGACGGCTACTTACCTGGCTATGGGTTCCTTCTTGCCAATCGTCATGCTATGCGGAATCGTATGGCCCATAGAAGCGATGCATCATGTTCTGAAGGTGATATCTTATGTGCTCCCATTGACTAAAAGTACGGAGAGTTTACGGGCGATGTTGCAAAAAGGTTGGGCATTCGAACATCCGGCTGTTTATGCCGGATTTGTAAGCACATTGCTATGGATTGCCGTCTATCTCGTTGTAGCTATATTGTTTCTTAAGTTCAAGAAAGGGTAAACTGTGCTACTTTCTAATAAGTGAAGAATGAACCTTGAATTGTTGCTCAAAGAAGTCAAGTAAATTCGGAAAATAAACTTGCCATTTTTTATTCTATCCTATTTGTTCTAAATATTGGATGTTTCATGCCATCAATATTTAAAATTTGATTCCATAAAGTGGGAATAATAGAAATTGTACTATATAAACATATACCACATGGCATGCAGTGTTTGATTACATAAACACTGGTGAATTCGTTTTAGACTGTCGGTATTGGAATGTATTTTAAGTCAAAACTGTTTTTATTTTTTTTTATTCGTTTAGTTGTAAGTCTCAATACAATTAGATAAATATTTATTTTTATATTTCATAAAATTAATGTTTTAATTAATACAATTATTTTAACATGACAATTATGTTTTATACAGTGTTTTTATGTATTAAAATCGTGTCTCCGTTTGAAACTTATTTCATTCATGTTAGTGATAAATTTAGTGCAAGGCTGTGGTACTTACTGAAATATATAAAAACATGTATTCTTTTATTTGTTTTCCTATCCATTACATTGTGCCATGCATCAATATTGCTGGTTTATGTGTCACCATTATGCTCGAAATAGTAAATTTTCAACGTCAGCAGTATTTTGACAAACAAGAAGAGTTGGTCTTCGACAGCTTATACAGTATGTCCAACATGCTTTGACGTTGTCAGTTTTGACAGTTACAAACTGTCAATATTGACGTTATCCGATCACGTGATCCGAACTTAATTTTTTTTAATGAGTTAATCTGTATAGGTACTTAAAATACTTAAAATTTTTAGGTAGATCATTGAAAAGCCAATTGAAGATTTCACTTCAACACTTCAACCCACTAAAGTCACTAAGCACACTATTGAGAAAATCGTCAATATTACATTTTTTAGTATCAAAAATAGCGAAAATGTCATCCACATACCTCAACCAAACCCTAGAAAAATATTCGCTCTCAGATTCTAACTCTTTTCAAAACGGCTCATGAAAAGGTTAGCTAAAAAGGGTGACAAGAGTTATCCATTTCCGTTCCTTCTAGCTGTTCATAAAAACTCCCGTTGATTTGAAAAGTGTTCTGTTTCATACAGATGTCAGTTAAGCGAATATATTCCTAGACACATTGTTGACTCAAACTATTTTCAAGCAACAAGTTCTCAAGATATGTCAAGCTGTCTGGAATAGGTACACTAGGAAAGAGAGAACTAACATCAAATGAAATCAATACTTCACTTTCTTTAATAAATTCTAACGATTTTTTTACTGCAAAACTAGGTTGCTGTATTGGCATATTAAATTAATTGGTCAGCCATTTGGAAACTTTATGAGTCGGTGCATCAATCGCCGAAACAATTGGCCTTACCGATTTGCCAGGTTTGTGAATTTTAGGTAAACAATATAATTTAGGGATAACAGGATTGGAAACATGTAGCTTACGTCTAACATCGGCAGTGACAAGGTTGTTACAAGCTTTGAACACATTTTTGACATCTCAAATCATTTTCGGTAAAGGATTTTTTGAAATTGACTTATAAGGACCACTAACTCAACAGGTAATTAACCTGATCATAGTAGTCCTCTTTATCTAAAATAACAACCTTGTTCTCTTTGTCACTGATGGACAAACTTTGACGTCATAGTACGGCAAAGGTATTTTAAATCATTTTATTAAAATAATTATTGCACTCAGTAACACAATGTTTAAACCTTGCTAGAAGATTTTTTATACATGTTGCTCTGATTATTTCGGGTGTTACCGTATTGTATGCCTGTCTCATCTTAGTCCTCAAATTATCTAAGTCTGTAAAGAGTGTGACAAAAATAATACTTTTAAAGGACATGTAAGTAAGAGACCAGAGAGGATATTGTCATACGTCATCGTGTGTATCCACTGATCCTCATTTGTTATTAATTTTTAAGAAGCTTGCGATTTTAGAATGTAGGTTTTCATGGCCACTGTTCCATAAAGATGTATCTTAAGGGTGTTTTCGTGGTCATTGTAACAAACTTGACGTTTCGCTGGTCATACTATCAGCTTCTTGGTCTTTTCTCCTCTATTCGTGTTAGATGGTGTCGGATGCGTCTTCGATGGTCCTTGCTGCTCCGGACTCTCCAACGCCAGCTTCCATACCTTACTCAATTTGTATCCGTCTTCTCGATTGAAATTGTTCGGGTTCTTCACTATTTCCAGGGATTCTCTCACTATCCGTAGGCATTAGTGATTGCTTCTGCCTAGTATCTTCACGTCATTGTAGTCGATTATGTGCCTGCTTCCGGTGTAGTACAGATTTTTTTTTATCACTGGCATTGAAGTTCGTAGATGTCTTTATATTGTAGTTTCGGTAACGAGTCTTTGTTGGATGGAAGCAGTTCTTTTATTTTCTTGACTGTGCTGAACCTGACGTTGACGTTCTTTTTTTCCAGGGTTTTCTTCAGCCTGTCCGTGACTCCAGCAATATATGACAGGTGTGCGTATCCTGCTGGCTTTAGTTCTGGGTCATCCTTCTGTTTCTTTTTAGCCCCAGCTAATCTCCAAATCTCCTGTGGTTTGTAGCCGTTCTTCTGCAGTGCATCTTTCACATGTTGAATTTCCTCGGTTTTGTTGGTTGCAACACTTATTATTTCTGCTCTGTGCAACAGTGTGGAGACCTTTTTTTGTTGTGGATGGTGATGTGAGGCTGCGTAGGTATATGCGTGTATGATCAGCGAAATGTCAAGTTTGTTACAACAACCACAGCAACCCCCGAAAGATACATCTTTAAGCTTACAATTTATTCTTTATTGTTTATGTAGACTTTTAAAATTCTACACGTTCGTCCAAATTATACATGTACACCGCTAATCAAAAGTTAACCTTCGATGCACCACTAGTGGTCTTCTGTGGAGAAATTCTCCTAGATTGGCTTTATTTTTATGGTCGTTTCATTGTTGGAGATAGATTAACATCGCAGTAAATTATGACGAATAAGGAGTCAGAGAAGAGATTAAACGATACTATAGATACTCGATTCGTAATGATTATTGTATGTGGTGAGCCATCTAAGTACAAATCTATAAAACACACACAACTTTTTAGTAAAATACTCGAAATAATATCGCTAGAATCAATATTAGATATTAGATATGAGGGCAGTGGCTGCCATTTGTCACAGCAACCTGCATGGATCTACTGTAACATTGCCTTTCCAGTTGTCAAACTATTTGGAGGCCGGTGATGAACCTTAGAATTACTCTGGGATTTCTGTCCTGGATGTCAGTAGGCGTTAGAAACGATCTACTCAAGTGTTGTTGTCGGCAGACCCGCAGCTAAGGTATGAATTTACTGCGCGCAATAATAAAAAATGCGCCCTTTAGATATTAAGGTAAATTAAAATTAATCGCAATTGTACATTTTGCTAATAATTAACTTATTAAACAAATATTTCGTATTTATGGTGATGTTTTGTTTATTCTATTGCTGTGACAAAAAAATAAGACTGATTATTCCATTAAAAAATAATAAATAATAATAGAGTTATGTTCTCGTCATTTAAACTTGAAGCTGTATTTTTGATGTTTAGATTAAATTGAGTTCCAGTATATCACAAAAGCGATTTCAAACTTTTTTTGGTGATGCGTCACCCTATAACGTTGTTGGTTTACACCAATGAAACAAGCAGTTAGATTTTAGGCGCGATGTGGTTAAGATGCTGGTGATGCTGGATGATGAAGTTAAAATTTGTTTTAATTAACGTAAAATAGCGTGAAAATTAGTAGTGTTATATAATTATACCATAGTGTCATTTAAGTCAATGGTAGATTTCCAAGTGCCTTAAAAAACGTAGTTGTTGTTCCTCTAGACAAAAAGGGGGAGCACAGTAAATTAGAAAATTATAGACTCATCAGTCAATTAAGCGCTTTTTAAATGATTATTGAAATTATAGTTTCTGAACAAGTTTCTTCTTTCTTTGTTAAATATAATCTCCTGCTTGACAAATTTGAACGTCATGACATACAGGGAATTCCGCATGAGTGGTTCCTATCGTACCTCCTCGATAGGTGTCAATTTGGCCCTCTATTATTCCTAATTTTCATAAACGATATATTTGTTAATACGTCATCAAACGAACAAGAAATAGTTAATTATGTAGTTGATACAAATTTACTTTTTGCTGGCGCTGACTTTTAATCCTTAATTGAATCTGGTACGACTCTGTTACGTTACACAGCTGGCTTACTAATAATCATCTATGCACAAATAGGAATAAAACCAGTTGCATGCTCTTTAAAACAAATAATGCTAATGTTACTCCTCCAGTTGTATTAAACTGCGAAACATATAGCTTAATAAAACATTGTCGTTTTCTGGGAATAGTTATAGGTGATATTTGCTTTGCATTGAAGATCTTAAGTAAAGTCACTAACTTTAGTACTATGAGAACGGCATATTACGCATACTTTGTTTCAATAATTCGGTATGGTATTCTTTTGTGGGGAGGTTCTTCTGCCATGGGACGTGTGCTTGTAATGCAAGAAAGGGCAGTGCGGACACTGTTGAACGTAGATAGTCAAACCTCGTTGCGATCTTTGTTTAAGATTAACGGTTTACTAACTGTATATGGTATATATATACAGGGTGTCCGCGAAATAAAATGCCAGCAGTCAAGGGATGATAGCTTTAACGATTTAGAAACAAAAACATTCTAAAAAACCTTATTTGGTCAAACTCTAAAAGAAAACTCATCCATATTGCTTCTTAAAAAACCAAAAAACTATATCAAAAATTTAGAATTGAAAATAACTGAAAACAACGACGAAAACGAATTATTTAATTAAATAATTACGAATTAATTACGTTTTCGTCGTTGTTTTCAGTTATTTTCAACTCTAAATTTTTGATATAGTTTTTTGGTTTTTTAAGAAGCAATATGGATGAGTTTTCTTGTAGAGTTTGACCAAATAAAGTTTTTTAGAAATAATTTTTTTTCTCGTTTACGCTTACAGATAGACCCATGGTGTATTAAATGTTTTTGTTTCTAAATCGTTAGAGCTATCATCCCTTGACTGCTGGCATTTTATTTCGCGGACACCCTATTTATATATATATATATTATATACAGAGTGTGGCATCTTCCTGGGACCGGCCGATTGTGGCTTTGCTATTTACTTTATCGAAACATGTTTTTAGTAAAAGAGTACTAGAATGAAGTTCTCCACAACAAGAAAATATTTTCTTATATACAGGGTGTTCAGTTTTGTCTATACAATAGATTACTTTGTTTGTTTTTAATGGATTACCCTATATATTATTGCATTTTTGAATTCCTTGATGTAATATAAGGTAATTTTAATTAATATACTTTGCACTAAAACTCAACAGTTTTCGATATATTCAGTTTCGAAAGGAAGAAAATGAATTTACACAGTACTTAAAAATGAATCTAACAAATCGTGGGTATTATTATAATAATACTTCAAGCTTTATTTTCCATACTAAACATTCATATTATATTATACACACTGGGTGTTTAGTAATCGAACTCGAAATTAAATACCTTCAAATGACTAAAACACGTTTATTTCAAACGGAACACCCTGTATATGTTTATGCTAACTATTGCAGATGTTTCCTTTCTTTCGATGCCGTATAATACCCACGATTTGTGCAAATTCATTTTCTTCCTTTCGAAACTGAATATCTCGAAAACTGTCGAGTTTTAGGGCAAAGTATGTTAATTAAAGCTACCTTATATTACATCAAAGAATTCAAAAATGCAATAATATGTATATAGGATATTCCATTGAAAAAAACAAAGTAACCTATCGTACAGACAGAACTAAACAAACTGTATATAAGAACATATTTTCTTGCTGTAGAGAACTTCATTCTAGACATCTTTTCCGATCAAATAAATAGTAAAGCCACAATCAGCCGATCCCAGAGGAAGATGCCACACCTTGTATGCATGGATGCTTGTTATTTATTTTTAAGAACAAAGAATTATTTAGTGAACACACATACCTATATCACTAGATATAAAACAGATTATAATATACCAAAACATAGGCTTACTAAATTTACAAAAAATGCATTGTGTAATACATACTTATAATATTCTATAATAAATTACAGGATACTATTAAATTGGAAACACGTCTTAATAAATTTAAGCATTTCTCTTATAACTATATCTGCAATAGGTATGTAATTAAGCTTTTGTATTGTGATTTCTGACGCTATTTTTACGTAGGTAGAGCAGGAGAAAAAAGTATTCGGACAGTGCGCGAAAGAAGGAGGCTTCGTACTCAAACCCTACGAGAACTTTATTGTCCTAGAGTGCATACAAATAATGTCTGTGCCACAGATAGTCCATGTAGGTATACTAAGTCAATAAAGTACCCGTGCATTTTGAGTGCAGGGCGTCTTTCTTACATGCACTGGCAGGATACTTTTTTCTCCTGCTGTACCTACCTATGTAATTTTTATATTATGTATTGGTAAAAATTAGAAGAAAAGAAGAAAGAAGAAAAGAAGAAAGAAGAAAAGATTACTATTATTATTATTATTATTAATTTAACGTTATTTTAACTTTGACTTGTAATATTTACGATGAAGTAAAGCTTATTATGTTACTTTTTTGTGGACATTTACTACCAAAGCAACATTAGTTTCAGTAAAAAGACATAACGTTTGCTTAACGTTAATCAGAGTTACTTATTTCCTAGGTCGGGGGTAGTGGATGCGAATCCCGAATTTGATTTAGTTTTGCAAATTCTGTAGTTGTTGCCCTCTTTTATCAGCGCGCGCTGTTGGGGCATGCTAAGATAAGGAACTTTTCAAATTTTGAGGAATTAGTTATTAAAGTAACGTTGTTTTTACGTTAGATTACTTTGGGCGATGTTAAAGGTATCCTACGATTTCCACATCGCTGGCTAGACAATTCTGGTGACCACTTTAAAAACTTTGAAATACATTACTATTTTGTAGATTAACAAGGTTAGGTAATAATCATTCAAAGATCAACAATATATAAACGAATTTATTATTCTAGAAACTTTATCGAATTGATATAACTATAGTAAATATATTAATATACGTATTTAGGTGATATATAATCCAGTCTTAGTATTGTATAGTACTTAGTAGCTAATCGTAATTTAAATATTGTATAAAAAAATCTCACTGGTACGATTCAAATCGACGACAATAATACAATTAAGGTAAGTGTAAATAATTTGAGTAAAATTATATTTTCTTTAACAAACTTTTTTAACGTTTTAATTTTTTCAATCTTAATTTTGTTAATTATATGGTCAAGAATAATATAGGAGACGTCGCGATTGAATCTTAGTAACTAATTAACACAGACAAAAATGTTTGGATAGCAATATTCAAATTGGATTCAGAAAACAACGTTTGAAGCCCCTATTTTCATAGCTGCTAGTTTGCCTATGGGTTTTGTAAGTCTTTTCCAAATTCTCGTCGACAATTTTCAGAAGATTTTCGACATCAGTGTCGTGAGCATGTTCCGTGAAAGTTTTACATATCGATTGAATATACCAGGTCCCCATTACGGCGTCCCTATGTGAGACGAAGCCTGTGGATTTTTATTATATAAATTGAATATATAAATTGGCGTGAACAGAAACTTACCTGGAACTGTAGCATAGGCCAAGAGCATGTCAGCATTGTTTCTAGGTGTTTGGAATGATACCGTATCAGTCTCAGGTGGTCTATTACCTAGAACATCCTCGTCCTTTCCTCTGAAATATACAGCGTCTCGTAGATTATATAAAATGAATTATACTAAAAGATTTTTACTTACCGACAACATTGGAAGATGAATATTTTTGGTTTATTAGCCAAATATGAGCACCTCTCATTACTGAATTGATTTACAATCGTTTCAATAGACATTAATTGTCCGTCTATTGTTTCAATGTATGTGTTGTTCATTTCGCCATTGCCGTGGCTCATAATTACGGTAATGTGGATATCGGCACTCTTTAACGATGAATCCCTGCAATAATCTGAGATTATTTTTTTCATTTCCTGTAAAAGAATGCAGTTTTAATGAAAATCATGGATTATTATTTGATCTACACAAATTAACTCGATAAAAATGTTTGTCAATGACCTTTATTTAAATTAAAAAATTCTACATAACTACAACAGTTCAAATTGTTGAACTAGATACTCAAATCTGAGACTTTAACTGACGATCATTAACTAGGTATACATTTTTTGTTGTTTGTGGTGGGTACTACTTACAGCGGCGTCTTAAGCTGTTCTGCTTGTCTGCCTATCGCCATTCAATGACCTTGTTACAGCACTATCTTATTAGAACAGCAGTCCAAAAGTAGCTAATGTAATTCTCTCTCTCAAAATTTTGAATTTTTCGGCACAGTTGAAGAAAACGTTCCAGAATAATAGAAGAATTAATGACCCAGGTAGAAACACCAAAGACGACATCTTACTCACGTTACGTGTCGCTTGAAGTTCAAGAAACGTATGTCCATTACAACAAATAGGATTAAACCTTCAACTTCTGTCGGGAAAACGTCTTCACTAACCTATCTAACACAATTCGAAGTTGTTACAGAAATGAAGACCATTCAAGAATTTAAACCAATCTAGTTTGATTCTCGTATCACAATGTGCCAAAACATTTTTCTGAACAGCTAACCATTCAAATGTTTGTGGATGGTCTAGAGATAGTGAAACTTAGCACACACTAAGCCTGGCATGACTAAATAGTATAATTAAAATTTGGTACAGGTACTAGAGTTCTAAAGAATAGAATAATGCGGCCTAGAAAAAGAGCACTGTGTTCTTCGAACTGTGGGAAAGTAAGCCGCTTTCGGAATATTTTTGGAAAGACTAGAAGGGTAGACAATTCAGTACCAGCGAGGAAACTAATTTAGATACCAAGAACACTGACACGAATTGCATTTATATAAGATCAAACCAACAGCCTTTGCATTTTTAAAACAATGGAAGAAGATATCACCGCAAAAGGAAATACTGACACCAAGTTGGTTATAGGATCGCAATCACTTCGACATTGTATCCTCTTGGTCGATGTGAAGGATAACTTTAATTTGGGAATGAATATTATGAATCTATATGGTTTCAAATCAGAAAGAGTCAAAGATCTAATCAATATGTTTTTGAAATAGATCGTGAAATAAAAGGAAATGGTCACCCACGGAAACACCGATCCGATTTTCCAAAGACTAAGAAGACTTCCAGTAGCAAAGTGGAAGGAATCCAATCAAATCGTGCGAAATATGAAACGTGAAGATTTACTTTCTAGCAGTTCATGGTCTTCTCTAGTTTGTGCAATGCGAATGGAAAAACACTATGGGTACTGGTCTATGACAATTTACATTATAGTGGAACACCTGCTTGGTGTATCTTAATGATGTGATTGTAGTTGTAAAGACGTCCCGATATAATGTGAAGACCATAGAAGAGGTATTTCAAAGGTCCTAACCTAAAACTAAATCCTAAGAAATATCACCTTTTTGCAAGAAAGTAAACTGCATGGAGCGTGTGGTTTTTGAAAAAGGTTTAAGCAGTGGAAAAATTGCATGCATATGTATCTTTTTTATGGATGTATATATTTTATTCTGAAGATTACTATAGCAATTTTTTCTATATTCTATATAAAACAAACTTACTTTTTCCGATTTATTTTTATGACTGGTAACTTTAAAGCCCATTTCTTTGCATAATGTAGAAATGTTCCTGTGGTCAACATCAGCACCATTTCTATATCTAATTCCAGAAAACTCAATATTATTTATAAGTAAAACCCTTCCTCTACTAAATCTACTCTTGGTTTTATAAGTAGGGATTTTATCATCCTCAAGAGGATGTAATTTACGAGTTTTAATAACTTTAATGACTAGTTTCTTTTCCATATCTCCTAGATTGGTGGAAAAGCCGTTTGAATTAGCCGTCACAGGTCTGACATCGTATGTAGTAATAGATTTATTTTTTTGATCTTTATCTTTGAGTTTCTTTGCTTTTCTCGCTCTTTCCTTTTCTTCTTTTTCCTTTGCTTCTTTCTCTTTTTTCTCCCTTTCTTTCGCTTCTTTCTCTTTTTTCTCCCTCTCTTTTTTCGCCCTTTCCTCCTCTTTAGCTTTCTTTATTTGTTCTTTTTCTTTATCGCTCTTTTTTAAATCCGAAAAATCCGCTTGATTTCTTCTCTTTTTTATCGGACTGTTTCTCTTGAGTACAGTTAAGCGGCTTATTCAAATTTAAACTACGATAAGTTGCTCCCGGTGGATTATTAAAGGCTGATCTCAAAGGTGTTGTAGCAGTGTAATTTGTAGTACTAGAAGGAGGATGGTATGAGGAACGACCATCTGTTAGTCTTGGAAATGGCGTGAGAGAACTTGAAGGTAGACTGGAACCTGTTAACTGCAAGTTGGGAACTGTTGATATGTTCGAACTTAGTATCGATCTGACGGGACCAGATGATGTCGATTGAAATTCTGTTCTTGAATATCCTCCTAGATGAATAAGAAGAAATTTTATATAATATCTTATGTTAAAAGTCTTTGTATCCATTTATTAATTTAAATTTTAAGGTATTACTCCTAATAAAAATTTCAAATATTAATATACCCCTCCCCCACCCCAATAGCACTAGTCAACAACTATTTTGCATTTTTCAAAATGTAGATAAGATCTTTGGGGATTTAAGGGTTTTATTTTATTTCTAGTACTTCGCTGTTTTCTGCGCTTTATGATGTTTAATTTTTTTAGACGTTTAATTTTTTTATTTTTGTTGTACCTAATGCTTAATACAGAGAGTACTAGAAGAAGATGGCAAGAAGTAATAAAACTTACACTTGTACACACCATTCCTACAACTTTTATTATTTGTGTGGGAAATTCGTGCCAAAAGTTCAAAGGAAGCTAGTAAACTGATCTAGTTAAGAAGACGTAAATTGTATTTCGACTGTCCTTGAAAACGCGAAGCCATGCCCTTCACTATTTTTATGATGTGGTGTGAGTCTAAAGTTACTTTTGCCTCAAAAATATTGCAAGACATTCAATGTAAACTAGACATTAAATAGAGTATCCAAATGTATTTTCAAATCAAATGGTTTTCTATCTAAAATCTTCAAAACAGCAAATTGACAAGGGGGACAAAAATGTCCTGTTTTATGCCAAGGTGTTAGCTTAAGTCATTTCGGTGGTAGTTGAGATCCGAGCAACCCTCACTTGAGGAGGGGGTCTGTCAGGGTCAAGGTGAGCAAGTTCTCTTACCAAGGGATTGTCATAACGAGAGAATCTATCAAATGTCTTTTCGGCCAACGTTGCTGCGTGCTGGAGAAGAGTACAATGCGGACGTACCAAGGCGCGCTGACTATGTATCTCAGGGTCTTATTTTGAAGAGTGTTAAACCTTTTCCTATGTAAGAGTGCAGCGTTAGATCAGACCAGAGATCCTCAGGTGAATATTGACCTCAAAAAAATCGTGTACACTAAAAGCTTAATTTTGAGGCTGAGCTGGCTTTTGCTGCGTAGGAATTGGGACACAGCTGACCTGGCAGTTAAAAATTTGGACGCTATCTCTGCAAAGTGATGTTTGAGTGTAAGCCTGGAGTCCAGCGTCATGCCAAGAGATTTGACGGTGGAACTCCAGGGCAGACAGGCGTCCTCTACGAAGATGTTTTCTGGAGGGACAGATCCTCGAAAAACGTATGGCTACACACTTATAGTGGTTTATGGCTAATCGCCATTTGGTGGACCAGATCCCAAACGACATGTACATTGCAGTGTCGTCTGCATGGCGAGTTTGGTGCCCCCAGTCTTTGGTACATCAGATTTATATCAAGAGGTACTTCCTTAGCTCAATATTTCCACGTGCAAAACTTAATGTGTGCATGTAGAGATGTCAATAGTCAAATTAATTGATGAAAGGTGCACAACATAATCCACAGAAATAACAACTATTTATTCACTTCAATAAAACCAACTTGAAAGCAGTACTTCTATCTACCAACAGTGTTTTTGACTACGAAGTAGATATGAAATAAGCTTGTGAAACAATTGCATTATTGCTAATACTGCTATGGCCTACAAGGAAATCATATGTTATTTCATGTCAATTTGGGTCTTATGCAAAAATTAACCTAAATTGAGCTATACGAAGCTGAAAGAAGATACTGCAAATAAGAAGAGTGAACCTTTGATACCAACCTCACAAATATCGAATTAATTGCGTGATCCTATTTTAAAGTAGTTGAATGACTGTCAGGGCATCAAAAAGAAATGCCAACTATATTTCCATTCAGTTATTTAAAAATGTCGAGTTCCTAAAACTTTTGGCTGGTTATCTTCATACTTATCTCTGTGCCTTCTGTATGAGACGAGATTTGTTGGCTCATTGATTCGTTGATTGTTCACCCAAACGGCTAATCGTAGATATTGCAGTCCTTATGGCTCAGCTTTCGAAAAATGTCGCTTAAAATTCATTTGTTACATTCTAAAAAAAAGTTTTAATGATGGGCAATTTGTAAAAGGGACTAAATAACTAGCAAACAAAAAAATATCAGTATTGTCACATTTTTTCATTTCCTAAGAACATTAAAGACCTTTCTATTGAAATCGTATCCACATAAAATAATATTGGTTCTAAAGTTCTGAATATGCATTTCTTATTTGTTTTAAATCTATCAAAGATAAGCAGTATTGTTTTTGATTCCGTGGTTTATCTAGGAAATACGACGTGGTAAAGAAAATGTGATTTTGCTAGCACATCCACCACCCCAAAATTAGAATCGATCCGTTTAGAAATCAGATGTAGAAAAAGGTTTAAATTTGTTGACTAGTGTAATAAAAATAATCTTAACATGGGACTGTATCATTTCAAAGCAAACTCGGAACGAAACTACTTTAAAAATAAAAGGCATCATCTAGGCAACCAATTCAAACGAGACGAGACATTCTGAGTCATCCTTATATAAAATCTCAAAACCTAATATCGCATATAAAATAATATTGTAGCCGCAACGCGACCACTTAGTAATTATTGCATCACACACGAAAGTTACCGTAGATTCATAACAATATTTTGGATTTCATTTATCGCCGATGAAGTTTTTATGTCGAAATATATTTCAACAATAAGCCATTTTATGCCAATATTCAGAGTGTTATGGTAAAATGATAGATAGCGATATCTGATCTAAAATAATTGTTTCTTCGTGATGAAATACGGCCTTACAGTTGATAACGCGATTAAATGGATGATTCATTCAAGTTAGAGGCCACTTTATTCTAAATTTAGTCGAAAAGAAGGTTTTAACCCGCGAAAGATATTATCCTTATCAATCGTAATATTTATTTTAAAAACTTACCTGTAGATGTCACTGTTGTGGTTGTTCGAGTATAACTTTTAGATTCCGTTACGACTGTCGATGTCGTCATGTTTCTAAAAATAAAGAAAAGAAAGAGTTAAAGTCCAGTATTTCATAATTCCAATTGAAGATTAGTTTAAGAGTGAATTTGGGCTACTATAATTATAATATCTTTATCTCACCTTTATTTGTGCCTGAGCTTGTTATCTTAGAACTTATAATTGATATAATAATTGTGAGAAATGCGGATGTATTTTTTTGCTTACAAAAACAGTGATTATATTTCAAGTAGTTCTGGAAAAAATTAAAATTTATCGCTTAAAAATGCAAGAGATCGCAATCAATAATAAAATTCTAGGATAGATTCTAAAAAAATTTTTCAAAAAGTTACCACGGTTGCATATTATAATTTAGTTTTAGGAAAACCATATTCTTGCCACCTAATAGGATTACTGCCGTTTTGTGAGGGTGACTAGCCCAACACATTAGTGATCAGAGTTTTTGGACATCCCCAACGCTCATCGTCTACTAAGCTTCTACAATCACGTTTAAATTCTGCTGCCCAAAATTTCACTGTGGTAAATGATGGTGCATACAACGCCCAACTTATCTTTAATTTACGTTGGCGAATAGTCTTTCAAAAACGAATTCGATTTTGTCTATTTTGGCAAAAAAAAAACTCACGTCAACTCATTCAAACGATTGTCAAACAATAAATACGCATCCAAAATGGCTAAAATTTTGGTGAATCTTTTTATACTCATTATTTCTGTTCAAATGTTAGAATTCTAAATTTAAAATTAACAACAGAAATATACAAGCTACAACACATAACGTGGTGATCTGTTTATTACATTACATCTAGCTACAACGTCGGTTCTGCTAATAAATAAATCAAGTAAAATCGAGGTTGTTTCACATATACGTGTATAGGCTGATTTACTATTTGTGTTAGACATAAATTATTGAGAAGCACAAGTGTCAGAGCAGATTTACATTAAAATCTTCTAGACAAACCACCTCATCAACAATAGGCAATACAATCGAAATAGGTAATGTTCTCAATGTGGAAACTACAACTACTGATCATACAATCGTATCTGTAAAACTTATAACCATCAATGGAAACATTTTAAGATAAAATATTATCATAAAGCCTCAGTCTCAATTACGCCCACAATATCAAAATGAAGATTACTAGAAGCATCCTTAAATTCCACCAAATCAGACCGTGATTGACCTCGCATTAATATTGGCTAAGTTAAAATTAAACATGTTCATATTACTAAGAAGACCGCTGCAATAAAAAAAGAAAGTACGAATACTGAAGCAATAATAACAATTATATGTATATAATAAACATAGAATATAATAAAAGAATACGATAAAATGTTTACAAGAGAATAGCATCGTCCCGTTTAACATTATCAAGATGGCGATGATCCACCTTACGTTTCCAATTTGATATACACTGGAACCTCGTCTATATCCGCGATCGGGAAACGTAAACATTCACTTACATCCGCTCAAGAAGGATCCCCACTCTTATTCCGTTAGCGGAGAGGAAAGGCCGTGCTACGCGCTGATTGGCTCATGTGAATACGTGCACTATGGGGTGGTGGATGCTAAGCGGATATAAATGAGCGCTATAGTACGAATATGAATGAGGGTGGATATAAGTGAGCGCGGAGATAAGTGAGGTTGCAGTGTACTTCAATCGCGTCCAATCAAATTACCGATCCAATCTAAAATCCAAATTGCAAATTTCAATTTTGACATTGACCGATCGAAACGTTCGATTTCCTTAAAATCATCCTGTAGTTTTTTGTCTCTCAAATATACATCTTAAATGAAAAACATTTAAAAAGAGAAATTACGCGTCTCACGCTCATTGCAAATGGAATTCCTTCTAAATTTCGAACTGTGAAAAATTTAAAAATTTGTTACCTTACTAAAAATTTTCCATTCATTTATCCATACATTTTTGGTATTAAATTTTTTCGTAACGATTTGCAGACATTCAGGCGGCTCTCTTGTGGGACCCTCCTTAAGGACGACACTAGTGCTTTCACCTTTGGAGTTGAACCGCAAATTTTTAACACAAAATTTTACAATAATTAGACGGACTCCGTAAACGATGACTACGGTCCACATAGGTTAAGGAGTTATTATAAGTGAAAAGTTTTATCTTTTCTATCACACTTATCACAACTCGAATATACGTATGTACATACTATATGTACATATATGTATACTATTATATAATGATGTCGGTAATTTTGAAGCATAAACACCGCGAAAAATTGGAAAACAAAGTAATGTTAATGTCGTGGTGAAGGTTCATCCATGTACTTTTAAAACTATTATTCGGGAAGGATTTTTATTTGTTGGTTGAAATAATTGCACGATGCGTGAATATTTCCATATTCTTAGATGCTACAAATGCTCTAAATATGGCCACTTTGCCAAAAATTTGTACATTTTCTACAATATGTCATTTGCTTCACTCAAATTATGTGCGTGGGAAAATATGGTTTGTCGGCGGCGATTTTAATGTCAATCTGATGGCGAATTCTCGCGAACAACAAGAATTGATAAATCTCATGGCGGAATTTGGATTAACTATGGTTATAACAGAATTTACACGTGTAACTGTTACAACAGGCACAACTATTGACAATGATCAAAAAAGTAAAGGAAACTATTGGGATAGGCAGCCAAAATCAAGTGATGATTTAAAAAATCTCAATTTAATATTCTAAGCTTTCGGTAATTAGTTTTTTCCTTCTTCAGAGAAAATTCTACAATTACAATTCTCTGAAGAAGGTAAAAACTAATTACCGAAAGCTTAAATGGAGATTTTTTAAATCATCGTTTGATTTTGGCTGCCTATCCCAATAGTTTCCTTTCCTTTTTTGATCTTAACGTACCATTGCGTACCAAATTTGAATACAATAACTCAACATTTAATGCAATTATCTATTGTACGTTTATTATTTAAGTTTAGAGAATAATAAATTCCAAATATAGTTTTTGTAATTCTGTTTTGTGTTCTTTTGTTTCTTTATGAATGGTATTTATCGGGGTTTCCACTATGGAATGTTGTTTCGTTGCTTTTGTTTCAATGGGTTTTGAAGCTGATGAAATATATATTGGAGAAGAGTCTTTAAATCAAAGGTATAGGTATAATTGTTAAAAATGTGATGGATATTACTGCAAAAGGATATGAGAAGGAAAGTCATGTGATCTTAGTAAATATTACTGAAAATTGTATAGACTGTAGTCATCGTTTACCTTTCCGTCCGGAGTCCGTCCAATTATTGTATCGTTTATATGTTAAAAAGTTGATTACAACTCCAAAGGTTGCCTTTGGAGTGTCGTCATTAAGGAGGATCCAACGAAAAAGCAGTATGAATTGCTATAGATCGTTCCGAAAAATTTAATACCAAAAATGTATAGACAAATCACTGGAAAATATATACTAAGGCGAACAATTAAATGTGTCACAGTTTGAGATTAAGAACGAATAGCATTTGACCCGGAAGACTTTAAAACATCATCTAAAATATCCTCCGAAACAACTGAAGAAGAAGGTATTGGTATTGTAGATGCGGTAGGAATAAAACCATTCATATCGTGAAGTTGTTGACGATGGGTGTATAATTGAGCGATTGTTTGGGCTGTTTCCATCGTCTATTGGATGATAATGATCCGACGTTTCGGTGAACTCTCTATCACCGTCTTCAGGGTAGCTCTGAAAAGAGCTGTTCGTCTCTAGTTTACTCATTGATAAGTTCGCTAGAATCGAGACAAGTAACACAGAAGAAACAAACGCTTGTACCGAAGTATACTAGTGGATATATTCTCTCCGACTGAGTTTCGATGTACAGTTGTATTTCCGCACTATGTGTCCCCCTATATAAGTGAGAATGTCAAAACTCACCTTTCGTGCATGTGTGGGGATTTCATGACATTTGACCGGTTGTGCGATAGTGCAGTCGGTCATTGTGGAACCGGAATGTTCCCTGAGATTCCGATAGGCCTTACGCGGTTCGACGCTGTTTCTGTACAGAGGTTCTACGCAGTTTCGGAAGTTAGTTTGTCTTTATGTGCCCGTTTGTCTGCGATTGTTTAAGTTATCTTTGAGTATCGGTAGCCAGACGCTATTAATCTCAAGGCTTGGTGTACTGATGGCATCAGGTGTTGTGGCCATATATGCTGTTTCTTTGAGTTTTCTTTTTGTTTGATTGTCCTCCTTTTCTAGGACTATTGCATTTTGCCATGCGATCTTATGTCCTTCTTCCCAGGCATGTTGGGCTAGGCGAGATTTTTCGGTTTCTCCTAAGCGGACCAATTTTTGGTGTTCTTTGATCCTGATATGTAGGGGTCTGCCTGTTTCTCCAATGTATTTTCTTCCACATTCACATGGTATTTCGTATATACAGTCTTTAGTTCTTTGGTTTTCGTTGTCAGGTTTAGTTTTTGTTAATGCAGACCTGATGGTGTTAGTTGTCTTTATTGCCGTTCTAATTCCGTACTTGTTGCCTATTGTTCTGAGTTTTTCTGATAGGCCTTTGACGTACGGTATTACTGTAGTGCCCACGTGGGGTCGTTGTTCTGGTGTGGTTTTTTCTCTTTTAGCCTTTGACAACGTTCTTTCTGTATATCCGTTTTCTTTAAGTGTGTTTGTTACATTTTCAAGTTCTTTTTTTCTATCACTTTCACTTGAGCAGGTATTGTACGTTCTGTCGTATAGGCATTTTGCTACACATGCCTTGACGTTGTGTGGATGATTGGAATCATGGTGAAGATATTGTCCTGTGTGAGTAGGTTTCTTATATACTGTTGTTGAGATCGTACCATTTGTATGTTTGTTTATTAGGACATCAAGGAACGGGATCTGGTTTTTGTTCTCGATCTCCATAGTGAATTTAATCGATTCTTCTATGTTGTTTATATGATTAAGAAACCCTAGTAATTCATCTTCACTGTGTGGCCATATGACGAAGGTGTCGTCTACATAGCGCAGCCACATTTTGGGTTGGTAGGGGTATGTACTTATTGCCTTTTTCTCAAACTCTTCCATATATATGTTGCTAAGTACGGGTGATAGAGGGGAACCCATTGCCATACCGAATTCTTGTTGGTAGAACTTGTTTTCCACCTGGAAATAGGTTGTTTGCACACAGATGGATAGCAGTTCTATGATTGCGTTGACACTTAATGATGTTCTCTCTGTTAATGTGGGGTCATTGGATAGCCTGTCTTGGATTATCAACAACATATGTGTGTGAAGTAGGTAGAATTTATTCATTAATTGCAAATAAAACTTAATGATCATTTTAAAACGATTAGCAAATACGTTATAAAAGTTTCAGACATTAAGCAGCAAGTCTAATATAATGCAAAGTGCAGCCGGCAAGTCTATGTTTCAGTATTTTTCAAATTCGAAATTTTGAAAATGAAAACAGCTCAAAATAAATAGATTCTAGTACACGTCATAAACAAATATTCTCAGGTTTGAACATAAATTGAATGAAAACATTTTTTAGTATTGGTAGCAAAAAACAGCGTCAATAAACAACAGTTATGCTCTCTATAAAACGGATATCATCATATGTACCTCCTATCTTATCAGTTTAAATCAAATAACTTGGCACTTCCGTTTAAAAATATATAAATATAACACCATACTGATTTAAATAGAAATCGTTAGGTAAATTCTTTGAATCACCATCCCACGCCACAATTGATATCAGACAGTACTAAAAATAAAATTGTGTGCAATGTTATTAAGAAGAAATTAGTTGTTTTTACTGGTGAAGCTTATCTCCTACATTATCTACAGCCATAGTAAATTTGAAACGTATACAATGACCTCTTAAAAGTATGTTTGGGTGAGTTACCTAATATACTTTCATATAAACTAGGGTGGGAAATTGCCAAATTGCTGTTGCAAATCTGAAAGAAGACAACGTGCAGCAAATAAAATTTATTACGACAAAAGTACTAGATTCAATTTAAAGGTTAATGGCTGCAAAAACACGACTTACGTAGGAACCCCAAAAAAGTCAACTCCAGAAATGGAGAATAAGCAGCGAAGAAAGCAGCTGAAGAAACAAGTTTTTCTGCAACAGCAAGGACGGACAGGAAACGATTAAGTGCTGCAGGTCTCCTGAACAGTGCAGCAGCAATGGAACCACGATTAAGTGGATGAACATAAAAGAAAAAGTTAGTTTACCAATCAATATTTAAATCAGGCATCGAATTTGAGGATTGATGCTAGGATTTGGTGGCCGGGCAAAAGCGTCGATTTAAATTCAATAGAAAATTATTTAGGGATATATGATCGGAAATATATACAATTATGAATGCTTGCGCACACCTTGAACAAGATCAAATAATTTTGATGTATTACTTTGATACATTTATCATTAATCTGAAATTGTAATGAGTGGATTAAGGAATGCTGAAAGCATATATGAGGAATTAATACTTATTTAAAGACCTGCATACGTGACTTTTTTGAAATCAAAAGATTAATTCATGCATAAGAGGACCTGCGTAAATTTGAACCTGCACTGAAGTGAGTAATGACGCATGTTTTATAAGCATTGTGTGAGGTAATTATGTGAGATAAGACTACAAACTTAATCAATTTTGCAAGCGATATAAACATCCGGATTTATAATTGGCATTCCAAGTCTATTTTAACACTTATATGTCAAAATTATTATTATAATTTATCAATTCAATCGATTTAGTTATACAGGGTGAGCAATTTTAAATAAAAGATGTTGGCAGAACAAATTTTCAGTTAGTAACACCAAACTTTCGATCAGAAAATTGTCCCATTTTTCGCTTAACCAACCTCCTTCAGTTGAAATTTCTCACATGGTATATACAGTGCTGTTGCATTCTGGCAATTATATCTGGAAAACTTTATTTAACAACATTGCAATTGTCCTGTATACTCGCCTAATATTGTTACAGCATGGCTTAATAATCATAAAATAGAAATTTTGCTATGATGGCAATTAATTCGATGCCCCATCGTCTAAAATCATTTTAATAGTTTCATATAGGGAACGGGGTCTGATGCAATGCGTATGATTATGGAAGCTAATTTTGGAGAAGAGACGCCAAATTCTTTAGTTCATTGGAGAATAAATTGTCGTCCATTTTTGAGTTAATTTTTTCACTCAAATTTAGAGATAATATAAACTATAATAGTTAAGTTAGTGCTATCCAGACTTTTTTATAGAAAACTTCCTGCTCTATAAAAACAGATCTGATTTCTTTTTGTATATCTTGCACGGTTAAAGCTGCTCTGTTGAAAAAAGAAAATATGTCAGGAAATTGGACCTAATTTGTGAGTAGTAGGCATTAATGTGGGGTGCGGGGTAACATAGTAAGATGTAATATGATAGTTCGATGTAGATGCCCAAAACAAGGAAACAAACAACTAGAAAGAGCTGCAATGAAGTTCAGTTAACAGCCAGTTGTAAATTTTGAATTTTGAATTAGCATTAAATCTGAATCTAGAGAGTTTGGAATAGCCAAATCTATTATCACTGTGAGAATGTGAACCGCTAATATTTAGAGAGCGATACTAGACAGGAAACCAGCTCCTACAGTAAATTAAAAAACGAATTTGCTGCTTATATGGTTAAGGTAGAAAATCTCAACCGAGATATAAAAATGGCTCGGAAAGATATTGGTTGGCAAGTTTTCTAAAACGGAACAATTCCATTCGTCCAAGAAAAGCTGAAGATATAAGCCTAAATGGCATCAATACGTTGTGATCATCAACAATGTGATCTCAGTTGACAATCGTATACAACGCGGACGAAATCAGAATTTCCAAGGCCCAAAATCCTGTTCAGATTTTGGTCCCCGGGGGAAAAATTAGTCATGGAGTAATGGAGGACTGTTCTATTGATTGAATGGTACATTTTAAAACTTTTGGAAGACCAACAAAACATGGTTCTGTGCCCCTTACTAATGGATGATCATTATAATCACGTATGGTTCACATCTACCACTCCTATCAAGCGAAAATAGTATTCTCATCTTAATAATATCATGTCATACCTTCCACCGTCTTCAGCTGCTGAACTTGACTGTATGTCACCCTTTGAACTCAGTTTTTAACAGAGATTGTTATTTATCTTTGCAAAATAAGACCAGCAATAGAAACATTACTGATCTTAAAGACAAAAAGATCTCCCAATAAGATTTAACTGAACTGTTTAGTAGTAGCTCCGAACTACAACTATGCCAAATGGCGTTGCAGGCTTAAAAATTGCAGGGATTTTGTCTTTCAATGTTGACATATTTAATAATAATAGTTGTTTATTGGCGACAAGACATACATTTCATTATAATCTATAAACAGATACATCTAAAATATCTAAAAACATTAGTAAGCTATGCCGTCAAAAATCTTTGAGATCAGCTTTATGGATAACAAGGAGCTGCTTTTATTCTCGTGCTCATAAAAAAAAAATTTTGAAACTAAAAACCAAAAAATTCATGTAATTTTTTTTATATGTGCAAAAAAAAAATTAGAAAGAGAAGAAAAGAATAGAAGAAACGAAAGATAACGAAAAGAAACGAAGATAGAAGGGAGTATAGTTTATGCAGAACCAGCCACAAAGCGAAAAAAGACGCCCAATCAGAAGTTTTGGAAAGGTAATGAAACAAACAAAGCATACGCAGAGCAAGGCCAACAACAACACTTCTGAACTGTCAGAAATTTCATCTGAAGAACCTTTACTTGAAACATCAACCGGCATTGCCTCTTCATTTCTATCTGTTTCACATTTGAGCCTTTCTAATGGAAAAATAAATCAAGGTCACAAAGTTTTGAAGTATTGATTGGCACTCTATTTAAAGGGACACTTCTGGAGACAGAGAGAAAAGAGAACAGAAGAAAAAAGGAAAGGAAATGTGTTTTGATTTTATGATGATTGAAGCTAAAGCTGCCTGATTGTAATGAATGGGACATAATTGAAAATTATGTTTGATTACTGTCTAATAAGAGGAAATCGTAGGTTCGCGAAGTTGGCACCACAAAGTGGTCAAAAAATTGACAAAATTGCTAGAAACGATTGGACATTTATTGACCACTATTGACCATCATATGGATAAAATTTAACTGGAGGATGGTCAAATGATAATTTTCAGTTTTCTGTGTAGGTACTAGAGACACGATACAATAATTGTTATTGCTATTGTTTTCAGCGTTTGTGAAAAATGCGATGCAAGAGATTGCTGTCATTTCATTAGAGATATGAACTTGTTTTTTTCATATTTTTCGACTGTTGTTAAGTTTTAAAAAAATTACTTGGTGGTCAAACGTTGGTCAATCCTATCCTGCAACAAAATTTTAGTGTTTGTAGTAAAAAAAATATCGTCAATAAATGGTCAATCCTTTCTAGCATTTTTGTCGATTTTTGACCACTTTGTGGTGACAACTTCGCGCACCTCGAAATCGACAGCAAAAGGTCTTACACTTGAATACCAATATGAGTAGTACAGTTGACTCTCACTAAATCAACCTCTCTAATTTGAATTTTTCTCTAAATCGAATTCGTAATTTGGTATTGTTCAACTAAATGGTAATCCATTTGTAAACGCCATTTTCTAATTCGTATTCAGTTTTATTTCGTCACATATTTTCAGAAACATAATAAAATATCGAATATTATTTTCACCGTGTTTAATAACAATGCCGAAAAAAGTACATAACACGCTTACCTTAGTGAAAAAGTGGGTATTAATAAACGATATTGCGAAGCTCGTCAAGAAAAGTTATGTGTCTGTAAAATACCTCGAAGTTCCCCGAAGCACTGTGTCCACAATTTGGAAAAATAGAAACAAAATTCTTGAACAAGTCTGTATTTACTTGGTTTAGCTCCTTTAGAGCACAAAATTTGTCATTAACCGGTCCTTTAATTAAAGAAAAGGCGGCATACTATACCGATGCTCTGGGACACAAAGATTTTAATACAAATGAAGGTTGGTTGAGTAAATTAGAAATTAGATATAATATTGTTGGAAAGATCTTATGCGGTGAATCTGCATCCATTAGTAATGCACAAACTGCTACAGTCCTAACAACATATTTAATGCAGATGAAACTAGATTATTTTTTAAGTGCCTTCAAAACAAGACTTTAAGTTTCAAAAATCAGAAGTGTTTTGGAGGAAGACACAGCAAAGATCGGGTCACAGTATAGCTTGAAGCTAACATATCAGGCACGGAGAAATTAAAAGTTGTTTTAATTGGAAAAAGTGACAATCCACGTTGTTTCAAGGGAGTTAAATCTCTTGGACTGAATTAATATAGCAATAAAAGCGCATGGATGGTTACATAAATTTTTGAGAAATGGTTGCTAAATCTGGATCAAAAATTCGCAAGCCAGAATCGCAAGATTTTGTTGTTCCGTTTTACAGCCTATGGACATGGATATTACAAGAAAACATGAAGTTTTTTTTTATAGAAAAAATATTTTGTTACGCATTATATCCATGCTTGAAGAAAATAAACTACCGATAATAAATCTCTTGACTGCGTACGGATTACATTGAAAGCTTGGGATTGTGTAACAGACAATACAATAAAACATTGTTTCCGAAAAACTGGCTTTGGACGAAATTCATATTGGGACGATGAAGATTTATTGCCCTTATCATAATTACAAAAAAATATTGTAAAGGAGTGTGATGAATCTGAACATATGATAAAGTAATAGTTAGCGATACTCCTACTGATGCAGAAATTTTGGACATCTGGATTCGAGCAGTTCGAAAGAAGAAATCATGGATGTTCCCCATGAAGTAGACATCCAAAAAGTGCTAAGGATTTGACATTAAGCTTAGGAAAGGAATGAAAATGTCCCTAAAACCGTTTTCACAAAGTTGCAGAAGGTAGAAGCATACTTTGAACAACAAATCTATAGTATAGTTTTGAAACGACTGAAAATTTCGGACTTTTAATTAATTAATTTAATTATATAATTAATTAACTAATTTGAACAAATTGGAATACTGTATAAGAATTCGATATAGAGAGAGTATTTAAAAATTTTGATGATAAAACTACCTATAGATAATTCATTGTATTCTTTTATCAATATTTTTTATTTATGTAAATGTATGTTTGTTTAAATATTCAGCTAAATAAAAAGTGAAGGTATTCATATCAGGTTGTTGACATAAAACAAATTTATTTTTTATGCTACATTTTCCACGAAATTTCAACTTTTATACTTAAGTGTGCAGAATTAATCTCACCAATATTTTCTATAGAATACAAAGAAAATATTTCTACACACGATAATTTTAAATGAAATAATTACCTATCAAAATAAAATTTAATCAGAATCAATAATTTTGACAACTACAATAGTGTCAATAATTAACCGGCAAAACTAGTTAGTTTAGTTAGAAAATATGGGTTTATTTTTGTTCGATGCTTGTCCAAACACGTTTATTCGATAAAAGTAAACGACATACTGAACTAATTTTACTTATAAACCGTAGAAATCAAAAGAAAAAAATACATTTAAATAGTTTTAAGATCAATTATTCGCGATTTAATTGGAAACAGCTATTTTTGTTGGAAAGAAAAACTGAAAAAATACGGTTCGATGTCCTCGTGAAAAATAATGAGGTGAGCCAAGATCGAATGAATCGCTACATCACTTACAAATATACCTGTTATACCAAATACTTGTATGTTATATTAGGAGAAAAAAAAAACGTAAAACATTAATTTTATGTTAATACTACAAATAAAGTTATTAAATAAATGCTTCAAGCAGAATAGATTGCAGATTTGTTCCAGGAATTATTACGCGATAACAGTTTTGATAAAGTAGATGGTGTGATTTGATTTATTCATATAGAACAATAATAGAAGAATATTATTAGTACAGTTTTATAACAATGATTGTATTTGTTTATTATCGTAATATTTAAACGCAAATGTAATGCGAGTGTAAACTTTGTATAATTACAATAGATTTGATTTCACAATATTGTAAAAAAAGACAATTAGGTTTGGTAATTATTTGGAAATTGTTTTGCAACGTTTAGTTTATGCATATCTCAGTCGTTTAGTAAATACTGCTCGTGTACCCACGAATAAAACTTAAAAAATGTGCAGAGTAATACTAATATGCAAACAATAATTTTGTTATATAGGTATAGTCCCATTATACAAACATTTATATGTAATGCCCTTGAATACAAATTCATCAAAACTGCACTCATTATAAGTATCTAATGATTCATTAAGGAAACATCGCCGCGAATTTACTTAGATTTGATAACAAACACGTGGTTAACAATGAAAAATTAATTTAAGCTCTTTAAATTAAATTATTGATCAACTTAATTCTATTATTATAAATCTGATAAAATTACTAGTTTAAATACAAACTTACATGTTAGGTTTAATTTCACTTTTATATTTATTAATCATTGTAAAGTCTATGGCACTCACTTTAGGGAACACAATTTCGTTTAGAATAGCAACTAAATATGTGATCCAGATGCACAGTAGTCGTACTCTCCTTATCTAATCTCTATGTACGCGTACTGTAGAATAAGACAAGAATAGGGGGAATTAATTATCAAAATATCAAAATATATACACTCTTCATAGTTAACACGCTGTCTCTAATTCACTTGCGCAGGACGATACGAGTAAACGTACTTACTTAGCGCAGTATAATATAGCGATAATGTTATTTTACACGAATGCTTGCTTGCACTGTAATAACAAAGGATTCTGAACGATTAGTAATAATCTGACGTATGTATGTATCTTAACCCCAACTTTAAACTGGAGTATTAACAGGTAGTGAACAATACTTAAGTATGTATGTATGTTGCGTCGGTTTGGATCTAACTATAGAATGAATGTTGATGTGATTCAAGAAACAAAATTAGTTCGTGTAGAACTAAATATTCAAATACAAAAACTATATTACAGTTTCAAAATAATATTTTCATCTCTTTTCTGTTTGCGAAAGCACTACAAAAAGAAAGCAATTGTTTGAAACAAAAAAAGAATAGACCACTCCACCTATGTATATATTCACTGTAAATACTGTTGCAAAAAATAAACTGAGGGTCTCTATATGGAACCACCTAGATTTGAACGCATCAAGCAGTGTGCCCTATGACTCGCCCAAAGAAACTAAAATTCTGACTGACTATCTTCTTCAGACGTACTATGAATCTGGTTTCAATGATAATTTCTATGAGGAAGCTAAAGGTTCAAATTGATACAAACGTCCAAGTTTTTCCTAAACTGAAGATAAAAAAATTCTTAAGCAAACCAGCTCCGAGGAAATTGAGCATTACATTACATTATTTAAACCTGTATAAGTCCCAAGACACGACTTTATTCCGAACTCTCCTGGAAAACCTATCTCCAACATTTATCGATTACTTGGACCACATCGTAAACTCCACTTTTCGCCTTAGGTGCTTCCCAAAGATACAGAGGCATATCATCGTTGTTTTCATTTGAAACCCACAGAAAAATAGAACACTATTTTACCAAAACTGCAAGCGTATATTCCTAATTTCCTATTCTGCAAAATAAGCGGAGATCATCTTGAGCAGATCTTTATCCACCAACTTATCCAAAAGTAGCAACTTGGTTTTTGAGAGAGGTCGTTGAAGTAATTCGCAAAACGCATTAGAAAGAATAGAATCTCTAGGCGTAATTTTCTTATGATTCAAAATCAAAGCGCTAGACACGGTGTGGTGCTGTTAATTGAGAAAGTCTATAAAACTTGACAAAACTAACCTATAATTATCTTAAAGCTCAGTTTATGCAATGGCTCATAACCAAAATAAAACAATCCATTAAAGTATAATCTAAAGTAACTAAAGAGTACATTAACAAAGATTGTGAAATCTTGCATCTGTAGCAGAACCGTCTCTGCACGACAAGAAATCAGTCTTTCAACTACAAGGAAAATAGCGGCAGGAGTCCCCCAGTTTTCGTTACTACTTCCTAGTCGTTTTCTTCTTTTCATGGCAGATGTTTCTAGATCTCCAGAATGCAATTGGCAATCTATGCTGATGATACTGCTCTATACGTTTTCTCCTCTAGAAACGCGAATATGACGTGTTGAAGACTACAATCTTCCCTGGACGAAGTGTCAGTTTGGGTAACGAAATGGAAACTAAAAATGAACAAAACAAAATGTACGACAAGTCCTGCCTCTATCCTCTGTTGTCTCCCATGAACACGGTGCTACTTAGAATAACGATACTTGTGTATTAAATGTTTCTGATTCTAATGATTTCTTATAGGGAAGACCCTGTACGCACAAGAGTGTAAGTCTAGCGCGATGGGATTGAAATACCACCGAACCAGAGGTGTTTTCTAGCCATTAAACCGTTTGAAACGGTTTCATTTGTATTTAAAAATATATCTACTTATGTTTAATTCAAGGGGGAAACAATTTGACATATGAATTACACTTTGACGTTTACATCAGTGTCTCCACGGGTATCTCCCCCTCCCCTCCCCCCTCCTCCCATAAATTTTAAATGGAATGATCCATCGTGTGGCACCTCAAATGAAAGCTTATTTCAATAGGATTATGGTGATGTATAACTTGTTCAGTTTAATTTAGCATCGAAAAGTAATCAGTTTAGTTTTAGAATACGAACAATAAGTCTTTAATGTGATAATAACAATTAAAAAAGAATAATAATAGAAAACAAATAACAACATTCACAATAACTCTTCAAAATGTGCACGGTTGTTCTCCATGCAGTAGTAAAGCCGGTTTTCAAATTTTTGTCACACTTTCTCACAAGTGTGCCGTGGAATATTTCTACACGCGTTAATAATTCTTTGACGTAAATCATTTAAATCTATTGGTTGAGTTTTATAAACTACTGACTTTAAATGACCCCACAAAAAGAAGTCAGGACTTGTCAAGTCTGGTGATCGCGGAGGCCACTCAATCGTTCCACGTCTACCAATCCAGTGATTTACGTATCTGTGGTTCAGCCAGTTACGAACATTTGCAGCATAATGCGGAGGACCACAATTTTGCTGGAAAAAACAATTCGTGTTCATCGAGGATTTGGTTACCTTCTGCACAAAGCTGGTTTTCCATTTCCTCAGTTATTAAGGGATCGATGATATTCTCTAATATATTTAAATAAATGTCACCAGTCAATGTTTCTCTAACGAAAATTGGCCCAACAATGGAATCACCTAGTATTCCTGCCCAAACATTAACTTTTTGAGGCTTTTGAGTTGTTCCGCTCTTATAATATGGGGATTTTTTACGCTCCAGTAGCGTACATTGTGTTTGTTCACGTGTCCATTTAAGAAAAAAGCGCATTCATCACTATAACAGATGTTTTTTTACCAAATTTGGATTTGCAGTAATCATTTGGGTGATAGTTTCGCAAAATTCTAGTCGGCGGCGGCGGTCGCAATTGCCCTCACTAAGCTCTTGCACTATTTGAATTTTAAAAGGGTGAAACTTATGCATCTTTGTGACTTTACGTACCGACGAGTACGAAAGTCCAGAGGATGCTGCAACTTGACGCAAAGAGCTGGTTGGCTCCATGATAAAATTCCCAATTACCTCCATTTCCGCCACTTCATCTATTATCTTATTTGCACGCTTTTTCTTGTTCACTACTGATCCGGTTGTTTCAAATTTTTGCACAAGTTCGCGAACGTATTTATGATCCATATGCTTATCTGGATGCTTTTAATTGAAAATTCTTGCTGTGCCACGAGCGCATTGCTCAGCACCATAAATGTAAATAACTTCCACCCTCTCAGCAATAGAGTACACCATTTTTATGTAAGAAGATGAAGTTGAATGAAAATTACTAATGTGACAGTTGTCAAAAATAACGTCAATGGCTTCTTTTATTTTATTTATACCTACGCTTTTTACACCCAGCTGTCTGGATGATTATATATTACGAAATCGATCATTTTTCGATGTTCAATTAGATAGAAAGTGAACAAATGATACATCACCGTAATACTAATGAAATAAGCTTTTATTTGAGGTACCACACGATTGGTCATTTCATTTAAAATTTATGGAGAGGGGAGGGAGCGGGGTACCCGTGGGGGCGCTGATGTAAACGTCAAAAGTGTAATTCCTATGTCAAATTGTTTCCCCATTGAATTAAAAGTAGACGTATTTTTGAATACCTTATAGTTTCTGAAATATTTGAGTTTCAAAAAATCACTTTCAAAAAATCGTTTTCAAAAAATCACCCCGTATATTATTCTAGTGATCTACCGAAGACGTCATACACGCAATCGGTTAGAAACGTTTTTAACCAAAATCGAACGTGTATTTAAAACAATGACGTCACCTTCAACCAAGTTTAATTTTTTTTTAATGCATTTCGTCGCTAGAAAACATCTCAGATCTTTCGTCAAAACGTTGGAGCGGAATGGTTTGTTAGATATGAATTTCTACGCGATGACCTTGGAGTATCATCTTTCACGCAGTTCCTTAACCATCTTGTGAACAGAATATTGACTCAAATATCTATTTCTTTTTAAATTCTTCAACCAGAACATCGTGATAAGTATTTGTTTGCCATTCAAAACAATTCCAATTCAATTGGAAAATGAAACGGAAAATCCCCATCGAATACTCTCAAAAAAGAATGCAAAAAATAGATACATAGTAGAAATTAAACAGAATGATTGACCGCTTAAGAAGTAACTTTTCAAAAGCTTTATTGAGGCTACATGTTGGATTTTGTCAAAATAACTGAAACTGATTGAACAGTATTTTTCACCTGTACGTAGTTATCAATAAAGTCAAGCGATATCATACTTATTATTAGTGAAAATAACGAATATTGTTAGTGAAAATAAAGAATGACGATGCTTTTATAGATCTGTATTATGTTGAATGTATTATAATTTCAGAGACGATGACATTTCAAAATGCTTTTTAGAATATGCAGTAAACATTACTGGGATATCTAATGATTACTGTGAGTGAACAAATGGAATGAACACAGTTGATTATTGTTTTCATTCGGCAGCAGTTTTTATTATCTATCTTATGAAAAATAAATTGTGTTCTGTTAAATACTTACTGCCAGCCTTTTGAATCACATGCAAATTTCAAATTGAAACGTTAGAAAGATTATTTAAAGTGTTTCAATTAACAGAGACAAATCAATCACCACATTTATTGCATTAATTTGGATCCTGAAAGATCTTTCTATGGCTTTTTTTTTGCAAAGAACCTCGCTTATTAGATTGATCTATGATTTGGCTTGCCCAAAATACTGTCAAATTCTTCACAATTATTGTGATACAAAATAGAATAGTTCCCACAATTCACCACTGCAAGACAGCTTCAAGAACATAGGAAATCGTTTACTTTTTGATTAGGAATAGAAAAAGACACCGCTTCTTAAGCGATGCTTTCAGAACAAGACGAGCAAGACGTCTATGGGTATTTATGAGTACAGTCAGCGTCAGTAACAACTGAGCATTTATTTAACAACTCAAAAAAAAACTTAATTGTTCTATTACTCATATTGTTTTATTTATTATTTCGAGCGATATTTAATAATCGTTAATATCAACAAAAACAGCGTCCTTGTGTATGACGTGAAAAGATAAATAGGCTATGTAATATTTGATAACTCAAGTTTAACGACTTAAGGTTTACTAAGAAGAACCTTATTTCGCAATCTGATTTATTACTTCATCCCCAACAAACAAAACTTTAAATTGAAGGGATCGATAAAATGAATGTGACGTGAAAATGATCATAGAATTCTGTCAAAATAAATATCTGTATATTTATATATTATTAACGCTGTTTTTATACATATATAAAAAAACATTTTTATAATATATTTAATTTAGTGAATAAATTATCACTTACGGCGGTGTATCGACTTCAAACTTGTATTTATTGAACATTCTCGCGTAGGAAAATATTAATACGACACCGAACAGACACTGATGGCAAACAACTATAACATGTTAGCATCATTCGCTTGTAGAAATGAAATGACGTACACCTACGCTTATCTTATCATTAAGTACGATTGAAAAATGTAACTATGAAGAGATTAATTTAGAACTAAATCGATAAAATACACAATATGATTTTAGCGTTAGAATAAGTATGTACAAATAGATTTTTTTGTGTTGTGTGGTAAATAAAACAATGCGTAATAGCTAATTTTAATATTTATTTCAGTAATAAAACATCTAAAAATTACATATGTGTATGTATATACATCAAATTAAATACTAGATATTAGTATTGAGTGATTAAGGAATTTCTCAAATGCAAGGAAATTTCAGCGAAATACCAAAACATACCAATATGATAACAGGCGGTTATATCTGGTTGCTGTTATTTTATACCCCAATCTTAAGTTTTTTTTTTGTCTCAAACATATTGCAGCTAATCCAACTAATAGTTACGGTTAATTGTAATCATAGGACATATATATTTTCAAAAATAAATCATAATTACGTCAAATTATATTCTCTTCTGACGAAATGATAAGATGCTTTAAATTGTACATATCAGTATTTCGCTAAAACTTTCCTTCAGTAATGGTATTAATTAAATAGAATTAAAATGCTTCATCTTATGTTCTAAAAGATTACAGTAAACACAATAATTAGTCCAAGACATATCTAAAGTATATAAAAAAGAATTAATTATCTATGTAAACATTGAAAATAAATCTAATATTAAATTTTTTAAATTAAACTCCCAAATTTTCAATCGAGACGTCCCAAGCAGCAATTTGTAACCGAACTTACAATGCGCCCGAAGTTCATTTTTTAACATGTCTGTGTCGTAATATTATAGTCAATATGGTAACCACGTAAAACCTGATTGTTCATAAATATGACTAATCAGTGCTATTTTAGTTACAAACGAAATCTTTTTACGTTCCATTTAATTTACAGGTGACCAAATAATTTACTTTTTCACCAAGCAGCTTTCTTTTTTTGTTTTTGGTATAACAAACAAGTTGCATTTGTAACTTCACAGATTGTAGTAACATGTGATGGTACTGTGTCTGTTTCAAAAATCCTGTAGCAAATATAGTTGCTAGTACGTGTGAGAGTGGTGTATGTAACGACTTTTATACCAAAATTGCAAAATTGCAAAAAAAAAGTTGTATAACCGTCATCGGCCCGTATATGTGCACACCAAATATTGCTGCTTGGGGTTACTTCTAACCATAAAACAAACTCTTTATTTGGAGGAAAACATTTCGAAACAGAGTTGATTTTAAAGTAAGGGCCTAATTAGAAGGAATTTAGTAGTAAATAGGATTAAAGATCAAAACGTCCATTTCGAAAATTCCAGTGATTGTGATAACTTTTCAGGACGAATTGATCATCAGAGAAAAATGCAAGATGTCCAAGAACACAATTTTGCAGACGATTACAGAGCAGCGACACACAGAAAATCTATGCGCGCTTCGTGTCCCACACCATGACAAATGACCAAAAAGATTGGAGAATTCAGCATTGCAAAGGAATTCGGCAAGGATGTCAGCCATTAACTGACTAATTAATTGGTGATGAAACTTGGTATACGAACCAAAAACAAAATGTCAGAGTACGTCATGGTAGTCATCGGAAAAGCCAAAAGAGAAAATATTACGGTTTCAGAAAAGCAAACTTAAGACAATGCTAACCATTTTCTTCGATTCAAAACGAATTGTTCACAGTGAATTCGTCCCAGAAGGTCAGACGGTGAACGCAGAATATTATCTGGAGTTCCACAACAATTGTGGGCAAGAATTCGACGAGTTCGACCCGAATATCGAGAGCCAGGCAGTTGGTTTTTGTTCAACGACAATAGACCATCGCACAAACCATAATGGTACGTCTTGACCAAAAAAGGCATTATTGTTATCGATCATCCACCGTACACACCTGATCTGGCTTCATGCGACTTCCGCCTATTTCCCAAACTGAAATTTGGGCGATGAAAGAAAATCATTTCGATAAAATTTCGGTTATCCAAAAGACTTCGACCACCACACTAAAGGCCATTCCAGCCGATGAGTATAAAAAATATTTCAAAAAATTTGTTGAACGCTTCCTGCGCTGTAATCACTCAGAAAGAGATTATTTGGAATAAACAGGAATAAAAAAACCAATTAATAAAACGTTTTTAGACCAGTCTTATTGGATCTGAGACATATTGCGTGGCTCAAATGTTTCACTTTCCAAATTCTAATTTATTCTTCACACACTTTACTTTCTTGTGTAATCCGTAGGCCAAAAATTGTACTGTATGTTCTCTATTTTCGTTTTAGTTTCTGAAATATTTCACGGGGAAATTAACTATTAACCATGCAATTTTATCCTAAATATTATGACTATTCAATATTAATTGGATTGAAGTAGCACTTATTAAATCCTCTCAATTCGACACAACAAGTTTGGAAGCTTCTCGAGTCCGTATGTGGCAGATGATTTATTTTGTTGTCGACCAATGTCAGAAGATCAACCACGTTCGTGTCGCACGCATGTTCTGGAAATACTTCACAGATAGCTCTGATGAAACGTGATCCCAGTTTACCGTGTCTGTACGAGACATAATCTGCAATTATATATAAACGTTTTCATTGAAAATAATAGTAGAGGACTATTTCAATAAATCATACTAGGAACCGTGGCGTATGCCAGCAGCATGTCCGCTTTGACTCGTTGACGCCAAGATTTTGAGTAACTTACACTAGAATCAGTTTTTTCTATATTTTCGCGTTTACCTCTGAAAATGCACAAAAACAGATTGTAATTGTAATGTAAATTCAGGGATAATTGTAATTTAGGAGTATGCAACACTTACCTACAACACTGGAATATAAATATTTTTGGTTTCTCAGCTAAGTATGGGCAAGTGTTGTTACTAAACTGATTCACGATCCATTCGATATCTATACGTTGTTTGTCTATAGTCTCAATATACGTTTCCTTGTTTCCATCTCCATGGCTCATAATTATAACAACTTGAATATCTCCAGTTTCTAATATCGGATCTCTGCTGTATGATTGTATAAGTTCTTTCATATTCTATGGAAGTAAAATGTAAGGTTTTAGTTATACAGGGTTCTACAGAAATAAGCCATAAATTGGTTGTTTTAAGAAGAAAAATAAACACTCAAATATGTCGATTAGTATTTTTAATAGACCACCTATCACTGTTGTGACGTTATTGGTGTTAGAGATATGACGTCTTCGATACTTTTTTTAAATGATACGTGTCTTTACAACTTTTTGACATATCAAAAGAGAACTCGATCGCCGAACACACACACAAATCTTTTTTTTTTCTCTGCTTGTAATGGAAGTAGCTGTTACAGTTTTCTAAGCTGTATTGCTTGTCAAAAATAGAACTGCAGCTCTTGCAGTGTAAATTGACATACTAGGACTAATTAACAACGCAATAGCATTTAATATGGTGACCACAAGCGAAAAAAACAAGAGCAAATCCTGCTGCAAAAAATACGACTTGTCTGCGTAGACCCTACAAGTACAATTCGAACTATTCGAACCTATCCAACCGCGGCGATGGAGACCGTTTTAGATCGGATTCCTTTGCACCTATAGGTGAAGAAGAAAACAATTATAGGTGAGTCTTCAAATCAGGACATTTAGAGGACATCTTAAAATTCTCTAAGAGCTATGAGAGTTGGCAAAACTAAGAAACCATATTACACCTAGTTTTGATTTCGAAAAATAGTTTGAGGTGGTAATGCAAGACCGCTAAACGTGGAAGTCTAGCGCCACAAATTTTCAGGTAGAAATCTATGCCATTGTACAATGTGCCTAGAAATGTGACAGACAAGCATCATTAAAGCCACTGGGATATTTATCTTCCAGTAGAAACTAATCTGGGGCTGTTCACTCACCCTCAAAGCTCTAGGTCAAAGAAACACAGTCATACTGATTACCAGGATTACTGTGAATATGAGGGTACTAAGACGGAAGTAAAAAGTGGCCTTACCAAAAGCCATTAAATTCAATAAAAAAGTTTGTTACTTCTTAAATATTCAACACTACAACATCTACAACAATCTCGTTCCATTTCTCCTACTCACCTCCAGGTTCAAATCCGTATAATCCTTAATATGGAAACCCATTTTCTGAATAAGTTCTTCATATTCCAAACGTCTACTTCACTGCCCTCTCTACGTTTATCCCCTGGGAAGCTAATATTATTTATCAAGAGGACGTTTCCTCGTTTATTTTCAGACGTTGTTTTATAGGTCGGAATCTTTTCGTTTTCGCCATCAATCAAAGTTTCAGGCAACTTAACGACTATATCCATATGAGGCTTTTCCTTTTTGTTTCTTAGGTTTGGGTGTAGATGCGGTTGTATTATCTAAACCTTCATTTGCGCGGCGCTTCCTGGACGACGCTGCTGTCTTTCCTTTTTTCGGATTTTTCTGTTTCTTCTGTTTTAAAACAGGCGAGGCATTTGAATTTAACTCCGAAGATTCATTTTCAATATTATCGTTATTAGAGTTATTCTCAACTTTAATAGGTTCTCTATTTTTAGACGTTAATGTTGATATAGATTTTTCTAATTTCGCTTTCAAACCGAGTGTTTGATTGGTATTAGGTGAGTCTGATCCATTTGTTTGTAATGGAGAAATGTTTGTAATCGAAGAAAGTGAGAGTTTACTATCACTACCATACTCAACCATTGTACACTCGTTTTCACCTGCTTTTTTTGTTTTATTATAGTAAAATAATTAGTTATTTTATTTTTCCATTGTATTTTGTCCTTACATTTTTTAGTTCTTTTAAGTATTTTTGTTTTTGAACCCATAATATCCTTCATTGAGTTAGATGTAGATATAGAGAGGTTGTTGTTTAAATCTTCAACTTGATTTTCAACAATGTTTGCAGTTTGTACGATATCAGGGAGGACACTCACATAATTATTGGTACGATTTTCTAGTTCCATTACAGAATTTGGAGTGCAATTTTCTGCTAACATTGCACAAACATCTTCAACGCAATTTATCTCCATATCTGAAAAAATTAAATTAAAATTGCCAATATGTTTTAGAAAATAGAGCTTTCTTAATTTTGTTGTAAATTTAACAAAGACATCATTGATGTTTCATTTTTTCAATTCCCAATATCTTGTATAAGTAAACAAAAACATTAAAACCGGTAGATCTTAAACAGAAATAATTTTTATTAAAACATTTTTAATACTGTAGTGATACAAACTATCAAATCCAAATCTTTTACATCATAATTACGATGGGAGCGGTAGTGTCTGAGTTACTCATAGCTGTGTCAGATACACAAGTCGAATATGGGTAAAATTGAGTACCATAGTGTTTGGAAATTCTTCTTTAAAGAAGGAAATCCGGTAAAATTGTTATCGAGACAATGAGAGGATGCGAAATATATTCCGATCACTACCTAAAATAGCTATAAAAAACAACAAACAACAAAAAAATACAGAAACTAAAAAAGAAGGTAAAAGTAATGTTAGAAAAGAAATAATTAGGGCATATAAATTAAGAGAAGAAAAGGTAGCCAAAGTATGTTATAATAAAAGATGCTATAATAAAAACAGCAAAAGAAACGTGCGGGTGTACCAGAAAAGACAGAGACAAAAAAAAACAAACAAGGTGGTGGAACGACGAAATTAAAAAAAGAAGTAAAAGCAAAAAAACAAAAATTGAAAAAGTATCTTAGTGAAAGAAATAACGCAAATTATAACCAGTACAAAGAACAAAGGGCAAAAGTGAAGCAGATGGTGAGAGAGATCTTAGAGGAAGAGGAGGACATAATGAAAAGATGGAAGGAGTATTTTGAAGAAATTACACCAGAAGAACGAGAAGAAAACGAGACGCCTATAATCAACAATGGGCTAATAGCCATTAAAACGTTGAAAAGAGGTAAAACGCCTGGACACGATGGGATAACAACAGAAATGGTAAAAAATCTGGATAAGAACGGGATAGAAATCGTGGAAAAGTTATTTAATATGATTTGGAAAGAACAAAAAGTACCAGTAGATTGGGAAATAGGAATAATATTACCTCTACACAAAAAAGGAGACAACAGAAAATGCAGCAATTATAGGAGAATAACCTTGCTTATTACTATACTAAAAGTATATGAACCAATTAGAAGAACCACAGAGCGGATTTCGGAAAGGAAGAGGAGTTCAAGATCACATATCTACGTTGAAACAAATGATTGAAGAGCATGAATAATACCGTTTACATAGCTTTTATAGACTTGGAGAAAAAGCCTTTGATAGTATTAAAAGAAAAGAAGTGTGGCAAAGTCTTAAAAGAAGAGGAGTAAATGAGAAACTGATGAAAGCCATAGCGACTATATATCAGAAAACAAGAAATTACGTTCGAACGAGAAACATGAAGTCAGACGAGTTTATAACGAAGGAAGGATTAAGGCAGGGAGGAATACTAAGCCCGATACTTTTCAATGTAATACTTGATGATGTCCTAAAAGAAATTAAAATGGTTACTAAAAAACTGCAAGTAAGTTACAGGAACATGCAGGTAGTGGAATTAACAGAGAGTGTCTTCGCTGATGACCTGAAAAAGAGAAATTTGAAAATAAACATAGATAAGACCAAAGTGATGGCAATAGGGAAAAACTAAGCAAATGTAAAAATAGAAATAGATGGAAGAGCAATAGAACAAGTACACACATTTAGGTATTTGGGAGTAAACATACATAAAGATGGAAAAGAAGACATGGAGATAAAAAGTAGAATAGAAAATACAACGAAGCTCTACTGTGCACTACACAGCACATTTATAAGAAACAAAAAAATATCGAAATATACAAAAATAACTGTTTATAATACAGTGTTTAAGACTAAGACAATTCTAATACACGGATGTGAAAGCTGGATATTGCATAATCAGACGAAGGGCAGAATACAGACTATAGAAATGAAATATCTGAGAGCGGTGAAAGGAGTCACTGGAGATAAGGAACGAGGTGATAAAGCAGGAATTAAATGTAGAGCCTATTTTGAATACAATAAGGAAAAAGCAATTAAGGTGGTTTGAACATGTAATACGCATGGAAGAAGAGCGACAGACAAAGAAGGTATGGCTAGCGAAGACAACCCAGAAGAGATCTCGAGGAAGACCACGGAAGTCATGGGATAGTTCAATCGCAGAGAGTCTAAAGGAACGAGGAGTACAATGGAACCAAGGAATACGGATGGCAAAGAACAAAAAAAGTTTGGGCAACATTTGTTTATCAGTGACCTATGTATTGTAACTAAATTCAATATCTACATATTCAAGTTTCTTCGTGAACAAGTGAAAACAACATCTTCAGAGTGATTGTGGAGTTTTCACGTTCATCTTTGAAAGTATGCAGTAACAGTAACAATTAAATGTAATAGTATGTGCAGCCGAAGAATGTCGCTATTACATCTATGCAAAACAGAAGGTTCAAGTAAGAACTGTTCATTTTTCATTAGTAAGCATGTTTAAAAATGAATTGGACCAAATTTTATTTATGCATTATGTTGACAAATCAGTAATAGCAGTAAGTAGGTTAAAAAAAAACATGATGGTACTGTAAAAATAAAAATGAGAGAGCAAAACTGTTTTTTTGGCAAAATATAGATGCAAAATTTAGACCTCAAAATATTAAAATAACTTTTCTTCCCCTGCCATTAAAAATAAGACCTTCGATAAGATTAAATGTGGATATACTATATTATAGGCTAGCCGGCTAGGAGTATTTATAAGACAAAGAATTTGGTACTTACCATTTTCTTGGTGTAGAATATGCAATGTGGTAGCACTTAGCATAATAAAATCTTAATATTTTTTTCTTTTTGATAATTATATTGGAATTAATAAGGCAAAGCAGATATAGATACAACGAAAATGAAAAAGGAAGTGGCCAAACGATTACAGAATTCTAAGGTTATAACCTGTGAGCGAAGGCTGTCATGAATAAATATTGTTAACATGGCCAATTATCACAATGGAGCCCGATTAAGCTACCTGTATATTCCAGTAACCCATTTATTCGACGAACTGTTACAGGCGCAGAAAATGTTGCTGCAGTGAGAGATTCAGTTCAACAATCTCCTCGCCGTTACGCAAGACAACATACATCAGTCTTACGATTATCTGATTAGAGTATGGGAAGAATCTTGCATCGAGATTTGAAAATGCATCCCTATAAGATTGTGTTGGTGCAAGAATTGCGTGAAAGAGATTACGAAATCCGTAAGAGATTGTGATTTTTTTAGACGAGGCTCATTTTCATTCAAAACTGCGGGTACTAAAAACAACCCCCAGGAACTCCAACTATGACCACTCCTATGCTAGTCTCAAAATAACAGTGTGGTGTTCTGTTTTTAAATCTGGTGCGATTGGTCCGTTTTGACGACCTGGGTTTTTTTTCTGTGGGACTATCTCAAATTCGAGGTATACCAATATTGCTCTCAAACGATCATGCTGTGTTGGTACAGAACTAGAACAGATAACTGAGAAATCCGAAACAGTACGGAAAAAACCAGAAGGCTTTTTATCAACTGCGCTTGCGTCTGACGTCTAAGGCTAACATTTATAGCACCCTCTGAAATATAAAGTCCAAAGCATATCTAAGCTGTTTCCCTAAATTGTATAGAAATCTGTAGCCTTTTCATAAGTACTTTGTTTTCACGTTTTCAAATTGTAAATTGCTATAAATTTTAGTTTTTTACGGCAAGTTTAAGCAATATTAGTGAATTAATAGATTTTCTTGTGAAACGACATATAATAATAATAATAATCTTTATTTATTAATTACATGAAATTTTACAACAAATATTAAGTGAAAATGATATGCAAATGCAATTTTCTTAGTTAATAATGTTAATAATAAAAACCACAAATATTACCTAGTTTTATCTCTTCCTCATCTGTATTTGGTTTTGGTAAATCAAAGTAATGAGAATGAGTTTCCGGCTGAATTATCGAAGCAGGTGTTGAGTGCGTCCTGTAATGATAGATGTAAATAAAATTATTCAATTTTCACATGAATTAATTTCATATATTAATTATTATATAAAGAAAAGGTGCAAGCGACATCTATGAAAATATAGCCGAATTTCATTAGATAATTTTTTCATTGCGGTTATCTCTCCTCCTTGTCGGATCCTTGTAGAAATGATCTACAAACCTTGTTCTAGAAAATTCGATCTATCGATCCTTCATAACCTGTACTAGATGTATAAAATTTGACAAAATATGAAATAAAATATCTCCCATTTTTTAAATTATAGGCAATAACTGAATGTTATGTAAAAATGTACCTACATATTTTATATACCTAATAAATTTAAGTATCAACAATAAATTATTAGAAACGATAGGGAAACCACCGGTATAATCGCAAATGTTGTAAAACAAACATGGATTTCGATAAACATTATTGCTATTATTCGGTAAATTCATCGCGAATATAATATATCTATATAATTCCATTCTATTATAGCTCTAAAAATAAATCATTCCCGCCAAAACTGATGGTTTTGTCATAAAATTAATTTCAATTAACCAGTATTCCAAACATCTACAATAATTTGTTAATGCTACTTTAATAAAAATTATATATGAATATTTTTACTTACAACCTCGACTTTGGAGCAAGCTTGAATTTATCCATAACTATTAAAATAAAATAGCCGAACTAATTTTCATTCACCAATGCAAGTATGTACACGATTATTAATAAACCACTAATGACGGTAATCACTAACCAACTGATGCTATCACAACCGTTATTGCAAGTTATATATTCATTATACATACATATATATGTATGTATGTAGTACATATATAATTTATACGAATCACAGATTTACAAAGTCTGCAAAGATACATAATACACATATACGTAATTTGTAAATATTTCTACAAGAAATGTTTAGAATTTTATTTTTTATTATATTTAAGAGGTTTAAATCCTTCTTTAAATGCATTTGTTGCCGACAAATTTTGCAATTTTATCTCGCGAATTTTAAGTTGGTACTTTACCCAGAAGCAACTAAACTCGTTATTTTTCTATAGAGTACCACATGGTACCACCTTAAATTGGCCGCGAGATTTAAAATTTTGTTGGATTTAGTGCAGAAGTGTCTGAATGGGGATATAAACTCTTTTCCTGCAGCTTTAATTAACGCAAATTATGCGTTTAACCAAACTGAATTTTTTAAAAATTCATTACACATTGTTGTTTTGTATTATCTGTGTTGGTATTATAAAAAAGTTACGTTGTTGTTGTCGTATAATTATACAAACCTAATTTATCATATTTCCTTTCACGACGTGGTTATTTTTTATTTGATTTGGCTTTTTTATCAAACTAATGTCAAAATATTTCCTGTCAGTGAATTTATGCACTTTACATATCTTTGCTTTTTGTTAAAATTTTTATATTGCCATTGTTTGTATAAGGTTGGGCTCATTTACAGTTTTTGTCTCCCTACTTCAATAGATGTTTTTCATGTTGAGTATACCACAAACCAATGTGATACCTATGCATACTCCATGAGCAAAGCTAACATCCATACCAAAATTTCTAAAGCATTCAATTGGTTGTGGTAATCCTATCAGTTAGCCTCTAAGATGTTACAACGCTAGGATATTGTTTATGGAGCTAATACAAAGATGAAGTGTATAAAGTAAAAGCGGATACTCGAGTGTTCATAATCCCGCCCATAACTCATAATCGGGAGAGCAACAGAGTTATAGACGCAAAACAAAATATTTAGAATTGAATGGAGGTTTGTTAATGTACGAACTTAAAAACAAATAGAAATTGGATAACAACCTTTGAGCTTTTTTGGTTTGACCCGTTCTTGCCGACTTACTTTATATATTGAAGAGCTTTCACCCTCACGTAACTCCCAGAAGAATTAGATTAAGTAAAGCTCGCGTAAACCAAAAATCATCATATCACCATCATTAATTATTCGGTGTTCATTCATTCATATACGTTCGCTTATTTCTCATACTCTTATTATTCATACCGGTCACTAATCATACTGGTCATTATTTATACTGATCATTATGTATACTGGTCATTATTTATACTGCATTATTCATACTGGTCATAATTCATACTGGTCATAATTCATACTGGTCGTAAATTCAGTTATCACTTATACTAGTCATTATTCATACTGGTCATAATTTATACTGGTTATGCAGGATGTACGAGAAAAATGCAGTAAAACATGTATTTAAATGCACTTATATAAGTATATGTATGTTATGTACACACAATCCTGACAAATCATCAACAATAACAACATCAGTTCCAATATGAATGCTTCTTTGGCATTCTACGCGCCATTAATTAATACAAACGAGATAAAAAATTAGATTGAGATTGTTAGTGTATTCTTAAGAAAATATAAAAATAAATTTGTATTGAATTTGTTTTTATTGCCTTATTGGTGTGGATATACTGCAGTACACATACAAATATGCTTATGAAAATCTATAAGTACATTCTATATTACGTTTGATTTATTGCCGTGAAAAACTCGAACTACAGATAATTCTGATTTGAAAAAGTTCTTTCACTAATTTTTGATATTCTCCGGCGATACTTACTTAATACAAAAATCGGCAAACTAAGTTTTTATGAAATTGAATATTGTGTGAGTAATTATTAGCAGATTATCAAAAAACTGAAAGAACTAATCGTACATTACATATAATATAAAATTTAAATTTTACCCTCGACTGATTTGAATT